>JABUQX010021777.1:0-5000 GCA_015478945.1 Trachelipus rathkii
CAAACCACTTCGTTCAGTTTAAAATTTGGTCGTTTGGCTCGTTTTCGCATTTATCGTGAAACCTTTCGCGTTTTCATTGCCGCTTTCATATATCTATATATATATACCTATACTTCTGCCCCTGGCCCACCTTAATTGGAGGGCCACACTGCTTTCAGGAAGCCGGCCGCCGCCACCGGGCTGTTCCACAGGTCGAGGAGAGAGGATATAGAAAAGAAGTCGGCACGGGGGGGCGTCGAGCTGGGCATCTCAGAAGGAGGGGTATCTATTGTATCTTGAGAATGTAGCATCTGAATTTTTAAGTGGGGAGGTGACATTCTCTAGTTTAAATCTTGTTTATATTGCATAGTCTCGGGTGGCCTTGATCTGCCTCGGACTTAGTCCATTGGCCTCTTCTGGACAGTTTCTTCTATAGGGGAAGTTTTGGGGAGGGGGTATTTAATAGAGTGTTATTTGGGCGGTTTTAAAGGTAAGTGTTTGTTAGGTGGGTATGGATATGTGAAGTCCATGGCCTATTGGGAGGGGGCGGGTGAATTATATTATAAGTGTTGTAATAGAATTGTGCTGGTGAAGAAGGGGGGGATTTAAGTCTTTGTCGAGGGGGATTGGAGAGAATTTGGTGACAAGGGTGGGTTGGGTTACGGGTTTTCTGATAGAATTGAGTCCCCACCATCTCCAGATGTGTGGAAATGGGGAGGATGGAGGCTTCATCGTGTAAATGTTGGATTGGGGTGGTTTTAGTGCAACCTGTGATAATTCTAAGGGCTGTGTTTTGAGAGATTTGTAGTTTATTTGTGTTTGATTTTGAGAGTGCTGGGAACCATGCTGGAGAAGCGTAATTTAAGTTTGTTCTAAGAAGTTGCTTATAGATAGTAGTGAATGTGTGTTTACTGTCGCTGAAGTTGTGTTGGGAAAGGGTTCGGAGGGTGTTTAGTTTTCGTTGAGTTGTGGAAGTGATTTGGTCAATATGGGGGGAAAACGTCATGTGGGTGTCGTAGGTAAGTCCTAGTATTTTTGGGGTTTTGTTTAGAGGGAGGGGGTTATTGTTCAGAGTAATTAAGGGATGGAGGGAGGATTGATGACGGTCGGTGGTTAAAAGGTTGATAGAGGACTTAAGGGGGGATGCGGTCATTCTGTTGGTGATTAACCAGTTTTCTAAAGAGTGTAAGTATTCTTGGGTATGTTGTGTGGCTGTGTTTACGTCTGGGTGTTGGGAAATGAGGCTAATGTCGTCTGCATAAGTGATAAGTTTGGTGGAGTGGTGAATTGGGGTGGGAAGGTCTGCAGTGAAAAAGTTGAATAAAAATGGAGATAGAATGGCTCCCTGTGGGACGCCGTTCTGTAATTTGATAGAGTGGGAGAGGTTGTTCTTGTATAAGACTTTTGCAAAACGGTTGGTGAGGAAATTGGAAAGTCATTTTTTGTCATTATTTTCTAAAGGGGAATGGAGAATTTTTTGAATTAGGATGTGTGTGGGGACGGTGTCAAATGCTTTGTCTATGTCTACTGCTGTGAGTATAGATCTATGGGAAGGTGATTGGTTGAAGCCATTAATGATGTGTTGATGTGAGGGAGGTGAGGACTGTGGTAGTAGAGTGGTTACTTTTAAATCCGTGTTGGAAGTCTGGGAGAGGAATAGATTGGGAAATTTTATTTAATATTAATTTCTCTAGCAATTTACTGATGAAACAAAGCAGAGAAATTGGGCAATAGGAGGAGGGGGAGTTGGGGTCGTTTTTTAGTTTAGGGATTATGTATGCTTGTTTCCAGATTGGGGGAATGTAGTTGAGTTGCCAGGATTTATTGAAGATTTCTGTAATTAGGAGGATTGCGTTTTCTCCAAGGTGTTTTATGTGCAGGTTGGATATGGAGTCTGGGCCTGATGCTGTTGAATTTTTGAGGGTTTTAATGGTTTATGTTATCATGATTGTTGTGAATGGGGGTAGGGGGTTGAGGTCTAGTTTGAGTTTTCTGAGTTTTTTTGTTTTCCTGTTATCGGGGTGTGTTGGTTTGCGGGAGATCTTAGCGTAATGTTTAGCGAGACTGTCTGATTGTTGTTTAGGGGAAGGGAGGGAGTTATTGGGTAAAGATGGGGATTCGTGGGATGGTGGGGGGTTGTTTCGTGAATTGTTTAACTTTTTGATGACTTGCCAGGTTTTCTTATTGTCTTTGCGAGAGATGTTTTGTTGTAGGTATTCAGAGAATTTTTTAGTAGTGTTGGTGGTTATGAGGTTAGAGATTTGGGTGTTTAGGTTTGTTATTTGGTTAGAGATGTGGGGGTATGGATTGGTTTTCGGAGGAGTTTCTTTGTTTAATGAGTTGGCTGATGTTCGGGTTTAGTTTGGGATTGTATGATTTTCTGTATCCCTTGGGTATGTGAAGGTTTGCAGATTTGATGATTGTTTTGTTTAAGTGAGTGATGGAGGTGAGAAGGGATGTTATATCGTGGATTTGTGTTGGGTTGATGTGAGTTTCAATATAATTAGTATATGCGAGCCAGTTTGCTTTTTTGTAGTTAGTGTATGTTATAGTTTTTTTTGGGGGGGGGTTGATGGGGGGGAATTTAGGGATATAAGAATAGGAAGGTGGTCCGATTGTAGGTCAGTAATGGTGTCCCATGTTAGTAAGTGGTGTAGGGAGGGAGAACAAAATGTGACGTCTGGGGAAGTAGGGGATTGGTTGACTTGGGGAGGGATTCGGGTGGGGAGGTGTTTTGAATTAAGGATATTTTGGGATTCTAATTCGTTAAGGATATGGTTGCCTCGGGGTCAGAAGGGTAGTCTTTGTACCAGGCAGTGTGGTGGGCATTAAAATCTCCTCCGAGGATGAGATTTTGGTATGTGGATAAAGGTGTTAGTGGGGGAGTGAGGTTATTTGGTGGGGGGTTTGGGGAAGTGGGGTGGTGAATATAGAGATTGATGATATTATAGGTGGTCTTGTTCAAGAGGATGGAACAGGATTGGGATTTTATTAGTGCGTTTGGTAATAGAGAGGAGGTGTCGGGGGTTGTGTTGTGGTAAGTAATATTGTTCTGGATCAGTGTTAGGAGGGAGTGTTGGGGCGGGTGGGAGGGGGAGTAGATAGCGTCATAACCATAAAATGTGGGGAGTGGGGTATTTTGGGGGAGGGAGGCTTCTTGAATGATGGCTATATGGATATTATGTTTTTTTAAGGAAATGGTTGAGTTCTATTGATTTATTGGTTAGGCCATTGATATTTAATTGTAGTATATTGAGAGTTAGGGGGTTAGTTTTGGGGAGGGAGGGATTTTGAATATTAGTGGGAGGTTTGCATATTGCACAGGAGAAGCCTGTGTTATCTCTGGGGAGATTTTGGAATGGGGAGCAGGTCAGGTGAACCCACCCGAGACAGCTTTTGCATTGAATGCTGTTTAGTCCGACTATTAGTTGGCATATGGGGCAATAATATCTAAGGGGACCCGGGTTTTTCTCGACGTCACCCGACCGAAGAAGAAGCAGTCCCATCACCAAGAAAGAAGAAACAGCCAGAAAAGACAGATTGGAGATGTTGTTAAAGAAGTGAGATAAAGGTATTAGAAAAACAAAGATGTCTCCGACCTGTGGACCCGGCGCCCGTCCGGATCCTGTCGTCAATGTCCCTCCTGGTGGAGGGGGGATGTTGAGCGTTCTTGTAGCTTCCCCCCCGGGGCCGAAGTGTCTTCATCTTGAAGAGCTCCCACCCCGGAGCTGAGCCATCGGTTTTGCCACGAGAAGGCGACGCCCATCAAAACCTATATATATATATATATATATATATATATATATATATATTTCTATCCCGATATATATATCTTTATTATACTACTTCTATATATATATATATATGGTATACAGTATATATATAATAAGCAGTATACATAAACCAAAACTAAATATGTACGCCAAATTTTTTTAGCCCAAATTTATTCCTACATAAAACTAATAAAAAGTTAAAATATAATCACAATTAGTAATAATAAACTTAGATAAAACAAATAATACGTTATAACCTAAGTTAAAAAACAGTAGCACAAGACAAAAAATTATTATGTCTATTAATAATTTTTTTTCTTGTGCTATGTGTTTTAACTTAGGTTATAACGTTTGATTTGCTTATAACTATAGGTTTATTATTGTTAATTGTGATTAGATTTTAAATTTTTATTAGCTTTATATAGGAATAAATTTAAATAAAAATATATATATATATATATATATATATATATATATATATATATATATATATATATATATATATATATATATATATATATATATACTATATATCTGTATATATATATATATATATATATATATACTATATCTATATATATATATATATATATAAATATATATACTACTGATATGTATATAAAATTTGTGTTTGAATCTAAGCGTCTTTCATCTTTATTTACACAATAAGATTTAAGACAAACGATTTGAAGCAACAGATGAAAAGGTACTTAATTATTTATGAAAGGAGGGATATAGGAAAACTCATATATATATATATATATATATATATATATATATATATATATATAATATATATAATATATATATATATATATATATATATATATATATATATATATATAAATATATATATATATATATATATATATATATATATATATATATATATATACACATACATATATATATATATATATATATATATATATATATATATATATATATATATATATATATATATATATATATATATATATATATATAACTATATCTACTGCTGCTATATATATATATATATATATATAGAGAGAAGAACTTCTTAAAATCTCTTTATAGGAATAATATATGTATATTTTACGGGTCTTTTCTCGCTTACGGATCGTAGTTTTCTCCTCACTCGGATCGAACCTGAGTTCAGGCTTCCTGAAAGGACACAAAACAATTTTTGTAAATATTTTTATACAGATTTTCTGTAATATTTAATTACAGTTTACGACATAGTGAATTACATTAATCTCAATGTCC
>JABUQX010021777.1:10000-24211 GCA_015478945.1 Trachelipus rathkii
TCATTTACATTTATTTTTTAGCTGGCGTCTGAAGAAGACACGAGGGAGTGTCGAAACGTAACGCCTTCCCCCCTCCCCCCCTCTCTTTTAATATCTCACGATTAAAGTGCTAATTTTTCTCTTTTTTCTTTTTTACCCTCTTTGTTATATTTAGTGGTTTTTTTACTTTAATAAATTATATATATATATATATATATATATATATATATATATATATATATATATATATATATATATATATACTATATATATATATATATTATATATATATATGTGTGTGGTGTGTGTGTGTGGTGTGTGTGTGTGTGTGTGTTTGTGTGTGTGTGTGTGTGTGTGTGTGTGTGTGTGCTCTTGTCCTCCTCACCACGAACCAAACTCTGCTCTGCAACCTCAATAATTCTGTTCTCCATTTTCCATCCAACGGCAGATTTTATAAGTATTTGTACAACAACGCTTATGTTTAAGAGTTTCTAATTTTCAGTTCTGGAAATTTTATTCTTAAAAAGAATTTTTTTTTTAAATTTCTAATTAATAGCATAAGCTCTCTCGTCAATTTACCTCTAAATTAATATGGGCTATTATTTTATATCATAATTTTATGGGCAGTCGTAAATTCTCCGACAAACTCAACTCAAAAATTGAAAACATTTTCTAGTCTATAGAAATCATCACTCTAAGTAATCTCAATATTTACCACCTCCAACGGCTTTCATCTAGTTCTGAGATAAAGTTGTCCAGCTCGTCTATCTTACCCCTATCGGAAACACTTTGAGCATTTAGTGAAGCTCCTATCGTATGTCTAATTGTCTTTGAGGTAAGCTGAACACTAGATTTTCTCTTATATTCCAACTCTTTCCCTCGTATTTCAAAGTTTTTTCTTTTGCAATTTTTCCTTCCCCATGTTCCTCGATCCGATCATTTTTTTTTTTGTCTTTATTTTTTGAAACTTCCACAGGAACGTTTATAGTATTTTAGTGTCACAACCGGGTATAGGTATTTATTTGACTTCCTTGAAATATTTACTGCCTCGGTGGAGGGACCCCTAAGAAGTAGCATTGCATAGAGAAGAATACAAATCATTCTATTTATTCACTTCTAAAACACATAAACTTTATTAAACTAAGATTGTTCCTGCGCTACTCGTCACAGTAAAGCTGCCTTCAGAAATTACCGCTTCACACTCTGGAAACTTATGATATACTTTTATTTCAATCTAGAGTTATGTAAAATTCTCCTCGGTGCCAAAAATTACTTTCTCTATATAGTAAATGCAATGATGTTTCTGATTATTATTTTTTTCCGATCTTTCTAACACATTGCTACGAAGGTCAACTCTAAATTTGCTTCGTCATTTATTCTTCCTCTTATTTATTTTGACAACTCCACAGCTGTCCTTTATTCTGCTAATGCAGAACTCTTTATTCCAACCTTTGCCTCAATTTCCACCTCAAAATTACTTTGATTCCATTCCTGATTCTCTACTTCATTTTATCAAACGTAACATTCCAATTTCTTTAAAATCACCACACAGTGTCCAGATATATGTTCTTGAAATATCACATTGTTTAAAAGAGTTTTTATATTTTAAAATGTTTCCTTCAGATAAACTGAATGGACTATCGGAAGTCAACTGAATTTCTTGTCATTATATAAGAGAACTCCTTTCAAGTTGCTTTTAGAAGAATCTATCAATAGTCTCCAGTCGACTGGGTTAAGGTTGACACCAAAATAGCTCATCAAACCATAAATATCAAGACAAAAAACGATTTCATCTTTTTCAATGAAACAGGGCAATAAATCTTTTTCTCCTTAACGATGTCAGGAGAATGATGTAGTACCTGTAATCAAAATGCTTTTCGCTTTCAGACTTGATTTAGGTAATTTCGACGAAGCTTTTTATGCTCAGATTTAAGTCTCTAGTCAAATCATTAAATTCATTTTGATTGAACAACTGTGGTGTAGAAACCCTCACATTTTTTTGGGTGATAAACATCTTCTGCCTTTAATGTCGAGTTGTCATAATTATCTTAATTAGCATCTTTCAAAACAGCAGGTGGAGTTTGCACTAGAGGATCTTTGAAGTGAGACACAAGCCTTACCGCCGATGGTTTGCTGGGGTATTCTTTTACTTTTTTGTTCTTGCTGTTAAAGCCACCAGCATTAGTCATACAAAAATAGAAATTATCAGAATAGTTTGTCGGTTTTCCCCACATAATAGGAATGGCAATCGGCATTGAATTTTTTCTTTCCATAGCTCCAATTTTTTTAATGCTTCAACATAACTTCTGTAAACTTTGTGCGAAGCCCAAATTTTTGTCTTGATCATCAATTTTCAGTACAAAATAAGCAAAGTGAACATTTTTAACAAAACTGTTAATATCTTGTCTTGTCTGTCGCTAACGAAACTACCACATATATGGCAAAATATATTTGCAATGTAACACTTTCTAAATTCACTTATACTCTATAACTCCATCTCTACCTACTCACCTACAAACCTTTATATATATAACAGAGAGAAGAGAGAGAGCGTGGAGAGAGAAGTATAATATTAACAATGCAAGTCTCACGAAGTATGTACAACACAGATGTTTACTTCGTCAGAGCCTCGAGCACACTCTGTTATATTTTAGTTATATATAAAACATAAGTATATAAATTATACGTCCAACATAATAAGGAGAAGTATCAATTTTTCTAATATTTGAGAAATCACATCGAACATACATAGTTAGTATATTAGAACTTATAGGTCGTCGAATATAACGGACGATAACATACAAAATCAACTTACTATGAGATTAACGTAGCTTGTAGTAAGCGGTGATGAGATCACCTCAAAGCTCAAGCCTATAACCTGGCATAAATAGTATCGTCATCCCCTGGATCTATTGTCACGACACCAGATAGTCCTTGACTGAACTAACAAGATCATACGTGTATTATCATGTCCTCATTCTTGAGATACAGTTTATATGGCTACTGTGGACGAATGCGTCTAGGATAACTATAAAAATACGTACTTGACGGAACGCTATACTTATCGCATTAATCTCAAATTTCGGTTGCGATCAAGTGCAACCTTACATCACTGTACTTCGATATGCAGACCACAACACTCAAGGATGTCGCATTGACCTCACACTCGTACTCTTACGTGTAGCTAACTATAATTATCCAGAGGCGATAACCTCGAATCATCACGCACGTAGGACGTAAGATATGTACGTACTTTCGCTATAACCACTCACATCCATACGGTGTCAGTCCAAATAACATCTCATAGAGTCACCGCTCACGCCTCAGAGTATATCAATCTCAGGAAGGTGTAAGAAATCACTCACGGATATGGCACTCGCTCCAAGAATCTACACAGTAGATAAAAGTAGTTATATTATTTATAAGCGTCAGATAATATAGGCTTATATATATACTCAACTGTGTGTTGACTCCAGGAATATACGAAAAAATACACATACAATACACGTCGACTAACACACAGTGCAAATAAAATAAGACAACCTTTATAAATCTTTATTCTCATCCAAAGAATCACTCACATCTCGACCACTATACACAATCATTAGTAACTTATATATTACATAAGCACTCATCAATCAGGAAGCTACATCTCTCAAATTAAACAATGACGAGAAAAATGCTGATCACCACACACACAAGACGTTGGCCACCTACTCCATCCTCGTCTTCGACACCGTACCAACGGTATCTCCTCCAGTCTGGTCCTAATAAAAGCACTTGAGAGATCTAATTCCGCCCGGCCCCGTGCTTAGGCTATTTGATTCAGTTAAAAATTTGATGAATGTATACGTAAAGTTTGTTAGAAACACCTTGACAATAATAAATTGATATTGATATTTTTATATATTTTATGTTTTGATCGAGGAGGTGGGGCCTTATCGGACCTCCCACACCGCACCACCGGTCTTAGACCTCTCAATAGTTCATAGAATGGCCATGTCCACCACCGCTCCCCACGCACAGAGCAGGTGACTTCCAATCACGTACCGCGTGAACTGAGAAACCATGTCAACTTAGATTGTCGTGTGGAGTCCCGCTAGACTTCGACGCACAACGGCTCTCGCGCGATCGCTGTCCTTGTTCAGGGGGAGTGTGTTGTTGTATACCAAATTTAATATACATACCATAAAATTATTCACAGTATAATAATAATACTGATAAAAAAAAAAAAAAAAAAAAAAAATAATAATAATGTGCAAACTTAATATCTAAAATCATGGAAATGACTTATGAGATTAATAAATAGAAACTAAATTCTATTTATAATCAAGTGTATGATTAAGTTATATAACTACAGTAATAATACTAATCAGGATTTAATAAATAAATAAGATAATAATTATATAATATGAATAATTAATATGAATAATTAATAATAATAATAATAATAATAATAATAATAATATAAATCAATATAATAAACCATAAACTTTTATCAATTTTTTTATCTTTCTTAATTCTTCTTTAAATATACAAATTCTACAACACACATGTGTTCTCTATATTATTATCACACGAGTAATTAACTAATGAGTAATATATTGATCTCTAAGTACACTAATAGATATAATATTACAAGCCACTCGATTTCTCACATTCGTTCTTGTTATTCCCTTTATACTATTTATCTCTCTGTAACACGGTATATCCCCAACTATCTCTCGTTCTTTCACTCTTTTCCGTTATCAAAATCCGTCTTTTACATCACGTGATCTCCGTTGCTGACGTCACATTCGCAACGTTGTAACGAATAATAAATTCATTAGAATTAATATAATAGTATATAACCTAATAATTTAAATTAATAATATATCTATAATGAATTAATATAGTAATAATAAATTTAATAATAAGATATATAATATATAATATATATAAATAATTAATATAATAAATATATATATATATATTATATATTAAATAGTATATATAATATAAATACTATATATTCAACTTAATATGTATAATATAAATAATACTTATAAGTATATATAATTAATATATATATATATTTATATAATATATATATATAGTACCTAAAACTACCTTAATTAAACTTACTATTATAATAAGTATAATATTATAATATATTTATACATATTATAAAAATTATTCATAGGTATGATATATATAAATTATTATAACATATAAAATTATAAATTAAATTTAATATATTATATATAAATAATAATATATAAAATTACCCTAAACTATTAATTTATTAATTATTTTTTTTTTATTTTATTGTTTTTTTTATATATATACTATATATATATATTATATAAACTATATACTCTAAATATATATATTTATTATAATATATATTATAAATATCTATAAATTTATATATATAAATATATATATATATATTATATATTAATATTAAGTTATTATATATTATATAAATAATTCATACTAATACTAATAATTAAAATCTAATATATATATCAGTTTATAGATATATTATACACCTACTTACTTATATAAATTACATACGCATTAAAATATAATAATATTATTTATATTATCTAATCTATTATAAAAATATATATCAAAACATATATATTATATATTATATACCTTATATAATATCATATATATTAAATATTATAATATTATATTATAATAATCTTTTATTTTAATTTATTATTATATAATATCATTATTTATATATTGATCACATAAAAATAAAAGATATAGAGTGTTAGAGTAGTTTGCAGCATAGCCCAATTTGTTAGATGATATAAAGAAGAATAGCAGAAGTAATGGGCAATGAGCATGATGGGAATAAAATGGAGCAGGCGTTGAAAGGAAATTGTTATAAAGTAAATAATATAGTTTTATTATTTATAATATAGTAGATATTCATAGTATTATGTTATGAATGATAGTATTATATTATATAATATTATTATAATTTTTAATAATTATAACTCTCAATATATATATGATAATATATAATATATATCATAATAATTTTATAAATAATTATATTTACTATATATATATATATATATATACTATATTTACATATAATATATAAAATTATATATATATAGATACATATATAATTATTATTATATAATTATAATATATATATATATAGCTTATTTAAGATATATAATATTTATAAATATAATATATATAGATATTTATATATAATATATATTAATATATATATATATAAATATATATATATATATTTATATATATAAAGTATAATATATATTTTAAATTATATATATTATTATATATATATATATATATATATATATTATAATATATATATATATATATATATTAAATATGTTATATTAGTATAACATATATTTTATAAGTTATAATATATATATATAATAATAATATATATGATATAGTTTGTTATATATATATTATATAATTAAACTGTTATATATATATTAATAAATATTTATATATATATAGATAGTATATATATATTATATATATATAACTACTAATAATAATTAATTATATATATTATAATATGATATATTAATATAGTATATATATAAAAAGTTTATAGTGTGTGGATGATTATACTTATATAGTATACTGTTAATATCTAATATATATATTTATATATATTATATTATTAATATATTATATATTAAAAAATATATAATTATATGTCATATTAATACTATGTATATATAATATAAATATATAATATAATCAGATAAAGTATGATACTTTTAATATATATATTATTATATATATATATTTTTATAATATATTATATTATAGTAATATATATATTACTATCTTATGTTATAGATCCTGAAAAATAAATATTATAATTATATATTTATTTTTTATAATGTATTTTTATATTAATTTATAAATCGTTTATATGTAAATTTATATTATAGTCATTTTATGATAATAGATTTAATAGGTCACAATAGTCACCAAGAACATACTTGAGGTAATGTTATCTTAGACACGAATATTAATGGAGAAAAGATGAGCAAATTTTATAAAATAGGCTAACCTAAACAATTTGTTTTTACTTTTTAAATTACTGAATGTGTTTGAATGCATGAAAATCGATTATTTAATAAAAAATAAAAATAAAAAAAATTCGTATTTAAGACACATTTACAACATAAATTATAAAATATTATTGTTAAAAATGAAATTTTTAAAAATTTGTGATTCATACAGTAGAAAAATTTATTGCGAGTAATGGTGACTTCAAGCCGCGGGTTCGTCCACACTCTCGTTAACTTAGTGAAGCGATGTGTAGATCTCTGCTCTCTCTCCTCCTCTCTTCGTGCTACTTCTCTACTGGATCACTATTATATACTATAATAACTTTTAGGATAAGTGAGAGATAATTATATATATAAGAATTATAGGTTACTAATTTTATAATATAAGTAGTAATAGATATCAATATTAGTCTCTAATAATGATGGACAAGGCCAAAATAATTTCCAACTCTCATTCCACGTGAGAAATGCAAAAATTTATAGGCGGATGGGCGTCGAAAAATATCGATATATCGAAACATCGATATTTTTTTGGCTTTCGATTATATCGTAAGTATTTTGAGGGGGTGGCTCGATATTTTCTCTTTGGGACGCGATAGGTACAGAATATTTCTTATATTTTTTTTCCTTTAATTCGTAAGCCGATATTTTTTCAAAAAAAATTTTTAAATAAAGGTGCAAAAAAAAAAACCACAAAAAAACTCATCTTATCCTCTTCTCCCGGGGAGCATACCTGACCGTTTTGTAATTGAAATACTCTCTTTTCCCTCCTCCATATTGTCTGTTCTTCGTTCTTCGATTCATCCCATGTTTGTCTTTACGTGGTTATTAATATAAAACAGAAAGAACAAATTATGTGGGACACGCTATGGGGACGAGGTGTTTTATGATTTTTCGTCTTTATCGTGGAACACAAAAAGAAGGTAGAAGGTGGGGGGGGGAGGATCGACATGGGTTTTGGCACGCAAAACATTACCAGCATAGTCACAAGTCACAAGTCACAAAGCATAATCACTATTCATTATTCTAGTGATCTCAAGTGTGGATTAATGGACCCCAATAAAATTTTGGGTGGTGTACATGATAGTAAAAAATGCGCTTCTCCCACTGCTATTTGTGATAGTTAGCACACTCGAAATATCTTGACTGTATATGTGAACTTTCAGCTCGTTTAGAACGAACTCTGCGTATCATTATTTAAAACCATGTTTGCTCGAGAATCGAAAGGAATTACGATTGACATCCGCAGCATACTCATTTCAGTTAGTTTTTTAGGTGCATTAGATGATTAAGTACTTGGGTCTTTTGCAATAATAATACTATATATTATATTATATATATAATAATATAATATAGTATGATTATATAGGTATAGATATATATATATATATATACCTATATTATATGATATATATTCCATATATATATATATATAATCATAGTATATATATAATATATCATATAAAAGGGGTAACTTAATGATTCACAATACATGCAATTTAAAAGAAAGGGAATTAAAAATAATATCTTCCAGCTTTCAGTTTGCATAGTAGAAGAGTTTAGAATTTAAGTATGGGTTATGACACTGTTAAAGACTTTTGCGGTACTACTCGAGGACCAGCCTGATCCTGGATTACGTGTAGCTCTGTGGAGTGTGTTCAGTGTCAGTGTCGACGAAGATAATCATTGCAGAAGTCTAATACCGGAACAGGGGACTCCGTGGAGTTGTTTTACGATTTTAAACATACGAGTTACCGGACAGTCTAATCGATCAACTGGCGATACGATGGTTTTCGCTTAAATATGTAACTAACTAAATTTAACGATTTTACAAAGTCTATTACTAACAAGGTTAGTATAGTTGGGTGGAGTGGTACAATCCTACTACAGCTTTTCTTATGACTAGTTCGATCTTGGCATTTCAGGTTCGAACTTCTTAATACACTATTATTTCATTTTAATTACTCAAAGTTTATAGACTTTTCTTATAAAAAAAGACTTCCATAGTCGTCCAAGTATCAGTTGTCTACCATCTAATTTAAATTAATTATTGTGTTTCTAAGAAGAGTTCAATATTATTTTTTTTTTTTTTTTTGTGTTTTTTCTTAATGATGTATTTAAGATGAACACAGAAAAGACAGAAATCATTTTGGAAGATTCCTAGCTTCATTAACTTAATAGCTATTTGTCATTTTTAATACGAAAAAAGTGATTTTTTTTGATTATGTTTAATTTTCCTAGTGAAACGCGATCTTCTTATTTAATTTATTCACTCGTCCACAAAAAAGTCAAAAAATACCCCCAGTTCCTCAAGATCTAACACATCAACGCTTTCTTGCACAACTTCAGTCTTCAACCTCTTGCAGTTGGAAACTTGAAACTTGAAAGTTGGAAGAGTGAAGATCCTTTTTTCCATTATCTTCCACTTTTTCTTCTTGTACTATTACGTCTACTTCATAATTATAAATGTGAAAGCCTTTCTCTCTCTCTCTCTCTTTCTCTCTTATAGTATTATATATAGTCTAAATATAATGATATGCTTATAACATTTTAAAGTATAGAGAAGTATGTATATATATTTAGTCTATAAAAGAAGATATTAAATATCCTATCTAAATAGATATTGGCAAATTAACTAACCTTTGAGCCAACATCGGAACGGGAATATTATACTAATATTAGTATTATATACTATATTCTCCTTATAGTATATATATATATATACTACAAAATAAAAACATTATATCTCGGTATATTATATATATATTTATATATATATATTTATATATTATATATATATAGTTAGTATTAAACCGTAATACTGTAAAATAACTAACAACTGCTCATTGTTTAAAAATGCAAATATACTTGAGGAACATCAATTTTTCTGCCGTGAGTTTGTTTCTCTTTTCATATCACTAAAACTTTGCTATCTCTTTTTTTATTGTTATGTTTAAATTCTATTTCCTGTACTTTTCACAGATAAAATGTTTCACTAGGAATTCCAAAAATGAATTCAATTTTGTGTAGCTATCTATCGTGTCTCTCATTAACTATGCACCGGTCGCTTACCGACTGAGACACTATCACCACTGATCAGGCGGTTGTGTTATATATATTTGGTATAGTAGCTCCTAATCCTCTGGCTTTACTATATATAGTATATTATATATATTATATATACGATACCAGTATATATCAGTATATATATATATATATATGATATATATAGCTGAGACACGGGAGTCTATTAAATTATATAGACAAAAATATACTGAATATCACTCTCCATATATATATAATGACTTATTTATTATATATTATTATATATATATACATAGTTACTTTGTGATATATATATTATTTGGTGCCCTCACTCGGAATATATTCAAAATTTATAAATCGGTACTCTCTAACTCTATCGACATATCGAATACGAATATCGATTATTTTCTAGGCGTAGATATATCGAGGGCTCGATATGATATTACTTTAACACTATCGATAGATAGATTTATTCGTATATTTTTAAGATATCGGGCCATTCCCTGCCGGAATAAATGTACATATATATACATAACAATTGTAAACCATCTTATGTATATTTTTATGGTTATATATATAAATTCCACTGGTCCGGCACTATATTTAATTACTAGATAGTATATATATATATTATATTATATATATATATAATATAGGCCTATTAATATAGGCCCTAATAGTACTATAACGTATTAGGTAGTAGTATATAATATGATTGACAGTTATATACTATATAGTATAATATTTATGATTTATATATGAATTTAAAATTATATATATCAATATTATATAGAGGTGCATGATAAAAAGACATATAAATATACTAATTATAAAAGTTATTGTAAGTATATTTATATATAAATAGTATATAATATATAATATATTAAGTCATTTTATGATTTAAAACTAACGAATACCCTTAGAGTAGACACGCATAGAATATCATGTCGTGGATCTGCTTAGCCCTAAGTGGACCGCGGGATCGGGGATTTCGCCCCCCTTCTGTCCCCCATCTGGCTCGGAGCCCCTAATGGAAATATATGTTACCTTGCACTTCAATTTTTAGGGGTACGCGCACGATTGGGGGACAGAGGGGAAAGGACGAAGGATTCGAACCCATCGATCCAACTAGAGGGGGTCGAAGACCCCGACAACGTTGATATCTATGCGGTCTAGTCTAGGGTGTTCGTTCTATAAAAAGATCATTAAAAAACACTTATATATTATATATATATAATATATATATATACATTATATATATAATATATAACATAGTATAATAATATTATATAATAATATAATAATAAAGTATAAATATTATATGTACACTATTATATATATATATTATATAAGTATATAAATATAATATATATAGTATATAACCTTATATATAGTAGCTTATATATATATATTATTAATAATATATATATTAATATATATATATAATATATATATATATATATATATATATATATATATATATATATATATTAGATATTATAATATAGTATTATATATTATATATATTTATATATATATATTATATTTATATAGTATATATATATATATATATATATAATTATATATATAATATATTATAATAATTAGACTATATATATTAATTATATATATATTATATATATATATATAATATTATATATATATATATATATATATATATATATTATATATATATAAATATATATATATATAAGCGTAGATATTAAAAAATTTGGTGGAGGTTTATTGTAAATTTTTTCATAAATTTTATGTTTGACACTAACTACGTTAAATATATCAGTTTACAACTATAAACAAATATATTCATTTTTTGAAAAACTATATTTTATGTAAATTTAGCTGAAGCCAATGTCCCTCTTCCCGTGTTCGAATTTAAACTATACTTTATAGTGGGTTAACAACTGAATACCGATAACTCTTCGTATTATCGGAAGGAGAAACAATCCGATATATCTTAGATAACTTACCCTCAAAATAGCGAATCAAATTACTCATATATATTTATATATAATATACATAATATATATATATATATAATAATATATATAATATTTCTATATAAAATATAATAAATATATAATTTATATATTAATATATATATATATAGTATTATATATATCTATATATATATATATAATATATATATATAGTATACATATATATATATATTATATATATATATATTATAATAATTAATATTATATAATATATATATATAATATATATAATATATATATATATATATATAATATTTAAGTATTATATATAAAATGTGTATGTATGTAATTAAGTTATAAATATATAAATAATAGATATATATAGTATAAATATAAATTATTATATGATATAAAATTATATAATTATAATAGTTATAATAAATTATATATCTATATAAAATATATAATAGTTAATAATATATATATAGATATAATATTATATATATGTATTTATAGAGTAATATAAATATAATATAATATATATATATATATATTATATATATATAATAATATTATATATAAATAATTATATTATATATATACTTATATATTTCAAAAATAACCCCTAAGTAATTATCACACTGCTGCCATGTAAACATGTGAGCCGCTAGCAGATTGATGCCGGCGTTAAGTGTTTTGACGACCACGCCATAGATTGGACTATAAGTAAAGAGAAGCGCGAGGGAATTGTTCCTAGTGGTTGATAAATATATCACCCAACCCAACAAAGAACTCACGACGCACTCTACCCGTCCACGCTCGGGCGAAGCGACAAACAGGGCTAAGGAAGCATTATATGATAATACTTTTTAATAACGGGGAATACTATTGTATGTATTAACAACTTCCTACAAAATTCAACGCATGTGTGATAGGTATTCAAAATTAACCCCTACAGGGTTATCTTTGAATACCTATCACACTGCGTTGAATTTTAAGTATGCAAGCTGGTTAATACAGTAACAATATACTTCCCCGGTTATAAAGTATTTCACTCTGCGCGATAGGTGCCCGTTTAGGTCGCTACGCCCGAGCGTGAGTAAGTGGAAAAGTAAGAGTGCGTCGTGTTCTGTGTTGGTGTGCAGGGTGATATATTCACCACCAGGAAACAATCTCGCGCTATTTAGCTTTTAGTCCATCGTGGCGTGGTCGGTCAACATACGACGGACATCTCTTAGGCCCTAGAGTTAAACGAGCATAAAAAAGCAGGTGGAAATGTTACTTAGAGGGAGTTAAATTTCTTTAGAAATATAACCGGATCACTACTGCAGGTTGAATTAATGTAGCTAATGGTATAGTTTAAGTACATTAATATAAGTGAATATTTAGTATATACTATATAGTATGAAAAAAAAAATAAAAAATATAAAGCCCAAATATATATATATAGAATATGAAATATATATAGAAGAGATTAGCTAGATATCCTTATGTAATATAGTTATGTGTATTAGAGATGTATTGTATGAGGTTGAATATTATTATGATGTTAGTTAGTATGTAGTATTGTACTATGAGTATAGTATATTAGTAGGTTAGCGGATAGTGATTTTCACTATCCGCGATGCTCTCGCGGTTGCGGATGCGAGATTGAGTGATTGATTCAACTATCCGCGGATTGAATGCGGATAGTAAAAATCAGTCTATCCGCGAGGATGTGGCGGAATGCGGGGTAGCGGATAGAGTTAAAGTTTTGTACGAGTTTTAGCACAGGTACTTCACACACACACAATAATATATATATATAAAGAATAGTAAGTAGTATAGGGTATATTATAACGTAGAATCAAAATAGGTATATGGATGATCAACTAATATTATAGTAGCTAAAGCAGATAGTATAAGATACAGTGTATCGTATACTGAGGATAGTAGATACGATATAATTACTATATATAAGGTGAACCCGAATAAGGGATAGAAATAAGGTATAGTCAAATCTGATCTTATTTAAGGCAGTAGAGTCAAGCATAGATATATGAATAGAAAATATATATATATAAGTATAGATATTATGTATGATTATATATTAGTATATAGTATTATATATATATATTAATATAGTATTATATATAGTAATATATATATATATA
>JABUQX010021778.1:0-17500 GCA_015478945.1 Trachelipus rathkii
TTTCCCTCTTTTTCCAATTGCTTGAGCCGCCGGGCAGCGTGACAATTTGGACGCTGCTTCAGTGTCAAACAAGACTTTTGTCTTGCCTCTTACTATCAAAGATGGAGCAAGGTAACATTCGTATAAATAGTGTCGTCCCGCTAAAGATTGCTGTACGACTTTTTTCTTTTTCTCTTGTCTTCCCATCTCTTCTCTTATCTCTAAACCTTTATTTCTCACCCGTCTCCTCCTCTTTGCCGTTCTAAATTTTCATTCTCTATCCTATCCTGAGGATGAGAAAGTTCTTCTTCATACCTCCCATCGCCATACTCCACTTCTTCATTCACCTCAAAATCTCTTGGCTGGCTCTCTGCCACATATACTCTCGCGTTAGTCTTTACCTTCCCATCTGGGGGCTTGTACCCTCCCTTTTTCTTGGGGAAGATCCTGGGCCCTCGCCTGTCTGGGTTATAAGGTTCTGGCTTTTTCGCTCTTATGCCTTTGTCCATATCAATTTGGCTATTGTATGGAGTGAACATTAGCAGAGTTTCTGGGATGGGTCTCCAAGGCGGTGCTCCTCTACACTTAGGCTGCGACCCCCTTCTGTGATATGCTCTACACTCTCTGCAGTAAGGCAATTCCCAGCGGCATGCTTGAGACGAGTGTCCCACCGTCTCGCAAAAGAAGCACACAGAGTGTTCTTTTAACTCCTGGGCTGACATCTTTTTCAAGTGCCCCTTATAGCTCGTTTGTTCACATATTTCCTATCTTCACTTTTCTCTTTTCTATGAAAAGTATTGTTCAGGTTTTACCTCATGTTTCTCTTCCTTTGAGGAGTGTAACTGGGTTTCACCTCCTCCCTTCCTTTCTCCTCATATCTTCGCTTCCGTCTCCCTGTTGTCCCTATATGACATTTATAACTCCAACCCTCTGTTTCCCTTCTTCTTTGGCCAAGAACACCCTAGTGGTGCGGCCTTCATTTGGCCTTCTATACTCATCTTTTAACAAAGCTCCGTTAGAAATTTGAGACAACTTTTCGATCAATTCATTTAAATTCATCTCGGTATCGAATACCCTAAGGATCTTCTCTCGTAATCTGTCTCCATCTCTTCTTTCATTTACGTTTTGAATGATCTTCCCTGTAACCAATAGGTTTATCTGCCTGGAGTTGAAGATTGCTTTATCATCCAGATCATGCAGGCGGCTCTGGTACTTCGTTAACCGGTCTTTTAGTTCTAGCACGAAGTCAGTAAAAATTGAGTCTCTCTCCCTTCTATATTCTAAAAATTCCAACATTAAGTCGAAAACTGTTTTCTTCTCTTCCGGTTGTAGAAAAATCCTTAACTGGGCGAGAAAGTCTTCTAATCTGGTAAATTTTGAGAAGGAGTTATCTCTGAGCATATATTTTCTTGCTTCGCTATTTTGATCGGATGATATTGCCGACTTTGCAAAAGTGATCTTTTGACTTTCATTTAATGGGCCTAAAGCATCTAGCTGTGCATTCAAAGAAGAAATGAAATCTGGGTATAAGATGCCTTTCCATATTCTTGTCTTAAGATGTCTGCCAAATAATTTTAAATTTTCCGGAATCGTTGGAAACGCAGTGTTAAACAGGTTAGTGGGGTAATAGGGCGCTCCAATTGGTGGAGGCATATAGGGATATCCTTGCCATGCTCCGGGGTAAGGATGGAACTGGTTAGGCCATGGATGTTGTCAATTGCAGGTGGCATGCCCTTGATTATGTAGAGAGTGGGCGCATCGTCCCGTTGGGTAACAAACCCATAATAGCCGTGTTCGCCTGCTGGACCGTTTCGTGTTGCTTACTCCCATAAACTCTCCTGTGAGGCTGCTTGTTGTTGTTGAGCGTGTTGAGCCCAGCAGTGTTGGACGAGCCTGTGGCTTCGTTCTGGATCGCTTGGGGGCCATTCGGTCCCATGGGGAGTGTTCGGGTACTTCGGCCACCCTAGCACTTGCTTTCATTGAGGTTCTTGTGTTTCGAACCCACCCCCCATTCCTAAGACTTTCTTTTTAGTAGTAGTGTCAGCAGTAGTAGGCTTTAGCTGTAGGTTCAATGTGTTGTCCAACGCAACCGTTTTTTGCATATATGGTGGGGTCTCGACCTTCTGGGTTGGTCTCCTCTCTCGGATGTCTTGGGGCGTTAGGCTAAAGAATGCGCTGTATGGGTTCTGACTGGTGCTCGGCAACAGAGGATCTAAAATGGAAGGGTTCCTTGCGGGAGGTTCTTGCCCCCCTTCTGTAGTGGGCGTCTCGCCAGTGTCCCCCCCTAAATTTACTTGTCTCTGCCCCTGACCTTCGTCAGTTCCATTTCTATTCAGATCGAGGTTCTCATCCTCGTCTCCTTCGTTTTCGTGGTCATTATCCCCTTGCTCATCGTGGTCGAGAGGCTTCTCATCTTCCTCATTTCTCCCTCCCTTGGCCCCTCCGTTGGCGCTCGGGGTCACCTTTGTGGCCCACGCCCATCGAACCAAATAAGAGAGTATGAGAAACAGTAAACACAAAACCCAACCAATTAAAATGTTCAAATCCACCATTTTGTTTTTTAATTACAAAATAATGCACAAAACGTCGGTATGACACTTAATTATCTCTCCTGTATGCTCTCAAACAGCAATGTCAACTAGTGTTGGAACTATAAATGTCTTCATATATTCCTTTAATAAATATTATACTATATATATTTATATAGAATTTTACTAAATTGCAAAAAATAGTTGTAGGGGTTTCCCAATTTAACCTATAATGTCAAAATGGTGGAAAACTCAACAGAAAAAATGTTGTCCGCAGAATTCTCGCTATGCTCTACTTCTATACTCAGACCTGTCTATTTTCTACTTCCGCGATGGTTAGGACACTCTATGGGGATAGTCTAAAAGAAAATCTCCTAAATTTTTCGTCTTTTTCCCTAATTTAACCTGCCCCCCTTACTATTATATTATTTATTATATATAATATATATATTATATTATATATATATTTATATATATATATATATATATATATATGTAAAAATATATTTTATTTATACATTTTATATCTATATATATTTTTTATATGTAAATTTAAAATTATTTAATTTTAATTAGCGTTTGGGACTGGGGCTTTCTCAGGCTCTCCTGATCCAGCATGGGTAATAATTTGGGGGTACCCTCTATTAGGGTATAAATATAATATATATTATATATATATATATATATATAGATATAATATAATTATATATATATCTATATAGTAATATTATATTTATTATATACTATATAATATATTTGCTTAACTGTATTTATGACTAAGTCCCCCCCCGTAGATGGTTTCCCAATAAAAAAAAAATATGTCATCAATATCATATCTGTAACAACACACACATACAAATGGTATATATATATATTATATATATATCCAATATAAATCCTATATATAATTATACTATATATAATATAATATATTATTATTATTATATATATATATATATAATATATATATATATATATATTTAAAGTTGGGTTGAAATAGCTTCAAATGGAGAAAAGAAAGAAAAGTTCAGTTTTCGAGGATTTTCTATTTCCAATGCTGTCCGAATGTAAGTGGCGTTTTGGTGCGAAATTGAACGAAGTGTTTATATTAGGTGCATTCCGATGTGGTCGGTATGCATGAGTTCATCTCTCACGCAGGCTCGCCTCGATTTCTTATAACACTCTCTCGTCCACACTCCACAAACGAACACTTCGTTGTTGAGCTAGTGGTTAAAATCCTCTCCTGAGTTTCCTCTTTTTGACTCTGCACTTTTTCAACGCCGTTTTAAGTTAAAGAAAAGAATGAATAAAGAAGGAGGTGAAGGAATATGAAATAATTAGTTATTATCATTCCCGCTTTTCCCAATTTCATATTTTCTTTGACGTCAAGTATCCTTGTTTTAAGTATTATGGCATTTGTTTACAAAATATTGAAAAATAGACATAGAGCAATTATTATTGATTATTAATTATTATTTTAATTAGTGTGGAAATATTTTCCCAAACTAATATTTATTACTTATATGGTGTGGTTGAATAACGATGAAAGGCCTCTTCTCATCTTTTGTTCAACCTTCAGCATGCAAATAAAATCAATATACTATAATAATAGAATAATATACATATATAAGTATGTTAAATTACAAATTTCTTATTTTTATTAAAGTTTGCTCATTTCTCTCTCTCGTCTCTATCAGCTACTCAAATGAGTTAAGGAGAACGCTGGTAACCCGTAACTTATCATCTCTTACTCCCACGATATGCCAATTTATGCGACAAATATAAAGAATAATAATAAAAAATAATAATAACAAAAAAAAAATCAATTTTTTTTTATTTGCTTAAAATTACTGGTGATCACCCTTATTCATTATTTTATTATTCCCTGACTATCTAGCTAGCTATATTAAAAGTTATGAGCATATTTGTATATATATATATATATATATATATATATTATATATATTTATTACTATATATATTATCATATATATATATATATAATATTATATATGTATATATAATATTATATAAATAATATATTATATATATATCTATATATATTATATATAATTTTTTGAGTAGATACAATCAAATGTTGATTTAATTGTATCTGTCTCTCTTACGGGTGCATATGCCCACGTTATTGGACCTAAAGAGGTGTCTGGATGAGTAAATAGCTGTGGGCCAGGGCACGGACATGCTATCTGAATTTGTCATCTCAAAAGAACGATTCGTAATCCGTCGCAAGAAGAGCCACTTTATAGTAATAATTCTTGACCTCTTATTACTAATTATAACTAGAAGGGCAATTAAGTCAATCTTCTAGCGATATTTTATTTTCGCCCAATCTACACCAGGTCTAGTGTTACACTGTGTGTCTATCTTCATATATATACCAACAAGGCGTATCTCCTGAACACACCTTTAATTCGGTGATAATACTCTCTATCGTAAATATGCTTATTACTCATATAACTCTATATAAATCCTCTGAAGTTAGTGTTAGTAAGGTATTCCTAATGTTGTTACATACTAATCTTGCGTAGGAAAGATTAATATACATATCTTGCCCGTGACATTGCATGTGGTACATGGTTACGCATTAATAAACATAAAATAATACTCGGAGACATATTTTATATGATGGCTTATTCCATCTAAATTATATAATTATCATGTTTCATATTTAATGTTTTATTCATATATTTATAATTGCATAATTTTTGATTAGGAAGCGATATTATTATTAATTATACCATTGAAAAAAGAGTAGTAATACTTTACGTACCTCTTAAAGGTTAATTACAAATGCCATAGTTTACCAAAATTTTAGCTTCCGCGTTCAGTTGTGACGTGATTCTTTTACTTAAATCTAAATGTTAGATTTATTATGTTTATATTTCTCAATTTACCAACGTAAAACATTGGCACATATATTGTAAGCCAATATATTCTTTATAGATATGTATAATCTCTTTCTTATATCCTCTTCTAATAACGCTAGTACTTACCTGACACCTATGGCCTCGTCGGTTATATAATATATATATATTATATACGTCCTTATATTAATATATATATAGATATATTAATATACTTATACTATATATATAAACTATTACCTTATAATATATTACCGCTATTTATACTATATAATATAGATATTAATTATATATATATATAATTGCACTGATCTCTTAGCACAAAGCTTATATATATTAGTCTACATCTATATTAAGGTGTTAAACCCTGTTGCTTCGTGGTATCCTCTCGCATCTATCTCTCTCATAATTATTTCCCAAGCCCGTTGATGTACCGGAATTCAGCACACAACGAATAATTGAGTATATAATTATATTATATTATATATATATATATTTAATATTATAATATTATATAAATTATATATATATTATTATATTATTTATTAATATTTATATATTATATATATTTATATATAATATATTATATATATAAATATATCGAAATATTAAGCAATGCATATTCTCACACAATCGCTTCACTTTTCACTTTTAAGATTCTCTACAGTTTACCGAGCAGACCGGTCACTAAGGCGACTATGCGCAGGCCTTTGCAATTGATCAACCTCTCAATTGCAAGCATTACAAGTCGGACAGGTTCTTTTGGTCTGTAATGCAGGCGAAAGAGAAGCGGGAGATCTTATGTTTCTAAGCGACGTATTCGATCGATTTTGATTTCAAATAGAACGTTTATTGAACGTATTTTAGATTCAAATGGAACGTTTATAAACGTATATTTTGAATCTGATTAAAATGATGGAATCTAATTAAAGGATGGAATACGAATTTAAGTACTATGACTAAATAACATATATATATATATATTTCGTGCGATCTTAAATGGATAGACTATACTGTTGCCTTTGCTATAAGGAGGATATATTATTTATAGTTAAACCAATTTCTGCCATAAAGAGAAACAAAAAGAAGATTTTGCGAAATTAATTTATTAACTTCAGTATGCGAAACTGCATTTTTTTCGTTTTCGTTTTTTTTTGGTCTTTTTATTTTTTTGGGTATTTTTTCTGTATAATCTATTACTATTTGTTTTTTGTTTTAAAATTTTGGTTTTAGCGTACGAATAAACTTTTTGCTATTATCATAATATAATCTTATAATATTATATATAATATATATATATATTTTATATATTATATATATTATAAAATATAATATATATACTATATATATTAGATATTAATATATATATAATATTTATATATTATATATATAATTATATATATATATATATATATATTATATATATATATATTTATATATATTATATATAATATATATATATATATACGTATACTATATATATTTAAATTTTGCGTTTTTACGTCTTGCGTTTTCTTATCAATTGTATTTAATCATGCTCCGCTTTGACAAGCCTCTGCAGCGTCAAAATTGTCTGTCAGCTTGGAGGAGAGCTCTGCAAGGGATTTGGAGAGTAAAGGGAGGAGGAACCGTCAGTCTCCCTTTTGAAGAAGAAAAAAATAATCATTCTTTCAATATTAAACTAAATTGACCTATAAAATTCTTAGGGCACTCATTAGAGGAAATTACTTTCTTTCAAAACATTATGGACCTTTTCTTCTGGATGACGATGATAATCGGGATTGTTCTTTAAAAGTTAGATGAAATTAAGCAGCAAACTCGAAGACGTAAGATCTGTTGCTCTCAATTGAAGAAAGTTATCAGCAGTCCTCTCTAATTGTCATGATCGAGTTCTTTGATGACAGAATATGAGACTAGTCATTACATATGCGAAATGAAAAGTTGTTGTTACATATGAAGCCTCAAAATGAGACATATTCCCCTTCAGCGCCTTCTTCTATAGATTCTGGAGAGGGGGCAGTAACGCGCTCTGAGTTGCAAGATCTTTTTAAGAATTTAGATAGTCGGAAGCAGGAAATAAAAATTCCTGCTATTAAGTGTGCAAGTATTTACAAGGAAGGGTAAAGACACTCGTTCGCTCTTTTTTTTGCTCTTCGTTCCATAATAATATATGGAACAAGAAAGATGTTCTGATGTGCAATGCAGTATTTAAATCTTATAGCTGTCTTTGGCACATGCCCTAAAGAACATTGAAACTTACCTAATATCAGATGGACATTTGGAAGTGGGCACTTGAATTTTAAAGAACCTTTATCTCGATGATCGTTATATGAGTCGATCACTAGTTTCATTTAAATAGATACAGCTTCCGTCTTTTAGATAATTCGCAATTCGAAAAATAAGATGTTTATTGCAGAGATAAGAGCGTATTCTCCATGAACTAAAAGATTGGATTGGATTTTGAAGATAGTCAACTGCCGGCTTGCAGATTCTGAGCCACTTATAGTGGCAAATTGATATTGGGTTCTCGAGACTTTAAGTTATAACTCGGCGAGTTCATCCCTAAATGTAATTTTAAAAACAATTATGGTTAAGTGTCTTAATAAATCAATGGAAAGGGGAAGAAAAATGTCAACTCGACATTAAAAGAAAAGACTTGAACAGCAAACATATATCAAGCTTCGCTCCTGAGTCCGAATGCATATCCTTAAAACTCTTATTCGTGTAAATACCTCTCTCAAAGATGTACAATCTTCGTAATCAAGTAGCAAAATAATCTGCGAAAGTATAAACGGTTGGTCGTTAAAAAGTTGATTGCTTTTACTGCTATTGTAAATTTTTGAAGGTTTTGAACCGATGGTTTCCTGTGGGACATATTCTTCTCCTGAAGCAAGGAAAGATCGTTGTAGGGAGCTAGGTTTATGCTTCAGTTGCTCTAGTAAAAAGCATTTGGCCAATGAATGTCCTGCTAAAAAATATGGAATTAGTCACCCATGCGGGAAATGTGGAAAAAAGACGCATATTACAGCTCTATGCCGTTCAAGTGGTAGTAACAAAAATGAGTCACCTGGTGGCTCTTCACCACAAAATAGTAGCCATTCAACAGACGTTTCTGATGAACAAAATAATCCTGGTGAAGGTAGTAATATCTGTATCTGTATAAATTCAGGTGTTGCGTCTTCCCAAAATATTCTACCTACTCTCTCTCTCAAAATTAAAAAAGGGAACAAAATAGTTCCTGTAAGAGTGCTTTTAGATTTAGGTTCTCAATCTTCTTACTTTCATGAAAGCATACTCCAGAAGTTAGATATCAATATATCGTCTTTGCCAGTTCACCAAAGTCATATAAAAACATTTTTGGGAGAGCAGTTAAGATCATTACGATCTGTTGAAATAGAAATGGCTATATGTTGTGGAAGGTTTCAACGTCTACCAGTAAACATTGACCCTCAACTGGATATCAATTTTGAGGTCAGAGGCCTCATAGGAGCTATCCATAATATATCTCAAAATGGATATAATATAGCTGATAGTCATTATAAAGGTAAACATGGTGACAAAGTATCGAATATAGTAGGGTTAATAGGAATAGATGCTCTGCATCTTTTAAAACACATGAAAACAGTGAAATGTATTAGGGGCAGTGCCCTTGAAACATGCCATGGGTACGTCCCATATGGGCCTGTTAAATCTTTTTTAACACCTACCCAGGAAGGAATAATCTTTGGAAAAGACCCTTCGTCAGGTAAACCTGTCAAACGATTTTGACATGAGGAAATAGTCCCCATGCCATCAAATATTAGAAAATCTGTCACAAACGTCCCTGAGTATATAATCAACTTAGTGATAGAACCTAAACCATCTTATTTTGACCCGCTCAGACACACTCACGCTGAGTCAGATTTAGACTTAGGTCTGGAGAGTCTTTACAAATTAGAATCTCTAGGCATTAATGAAGAGCGAGACCAAGGTTCTATAGACGAAGTTTTTATTAAAAAATTTCACGAAGGGATTGAGTTTCGTGACGGAAAATACCACGTAGAACTTCCGTGGTTTAAGAATATCCTGGAGCAGGTCCCGTCTAATCATCACATTGCCCTTGCAACAATGCAAAGAGTCAAGGAGAAGACTTACTGCCTCAGGATTAGTAGAAAGTATGTGAACAGATTCAGAGATATATAAAAAAGAGGCATTATCGCAGTCTTTATGGGAATAGAGCCCCAAAAGATTTCCACAAATAATACATCTAGATTCCAATCACAGGCACCCAGTTATAAAAACAGGCTTACAGATACAGACAAAAATCCAGACCTGATTATTTAATTGTCGTATTTGAAAGTAAGGAGACAGTCACCTCTTTGAAAACCAGCTTCTTATCACCAGCAGGTGGACTTAATCGCAACTCCCTTCTTTCAAAATTATTAATCACGACATTTCAGACACGGACAAACTATATAGTCCTTTGACTACTGACATATCCGAAGGACTAATTCTTCAAATCCGACATTAAACTAGAGAGACGCGAAATCGGTTTGTTTCTTTTCTTTCGAAGAGCGAGATGGTAGAAATTAATTACTATCCGCTACTCTAATAATATACTTTGGCTTAGCAGTCAATTCTACAATATTAGGTGCTAGTGATTTTCAGCATCATGCGTTGAGAGTACCCAGACGTCTTTTTACCTCTCTCCTTCAAAATAACTTTATGTTGACATTTTATTCTTCCCCTCATCTGTTGAGAACTTAAAGATATTTATCGAAAAGGCACACATTGCGCATGACGAAGAGTTTCTAACTTATGTTCATGGACACAAATTGTCTCCTTGACTCAAAATTGTTTGAGAGGAGGGTTAAATTGTTCTTCTCATTGTGATGAGGAAGGGTGTTGGAATTCTATTACAACACCAGGTCTGACACTTGACTCGTAAGGTTTTTTTGGGGGAAAAAACTTATGATTCTTGAGAGAGTTCTCTACAAAAGAGAACTTCTGTCTGAAATTTCTAAGATTTTTGACCCCCTTTCTTTGTATCACCGTTCGAGGCCGTCTTCTTATGAAGAAAACCTGGGAGGTGGAAATGGGGTGGGATGACATAGTCTCTCCTGAGATGAGAGATCAATGGAAGAAGTTGAGTAATGATCTTCACTCTTTGAAAGAGATTTCTTTTAAAAGATTGCATCTTGAGGTTAACGACTTCCAATATAATTTATATATTTCTGTGATGCAAGTTTGTAGCGTACGACTTTTAATGCTCTATGTTTCGTACGAATCTGAAGGTCTCTTAAAATGCTATGGCAAAGGCAAGTGTAGCACCCGCAAAAGGGAGAACTCTTCCCTGTTTGGAACTTTTATCAGTATTTCTGGCACTAAAATGTCTGCCTCAAGTCCTAAGTAGTTTATCTGGAGTTAAATTTAAAGAACTAAATATTTTTTCTGATTCCCAGATAACCCTCCATTGGATTCATAACAAAGGTATGAAGACCAAACAAGTATTTGTAAAAAATCGCGTACAAAATATTCATACAATGAGTTCAGAACTTAAAGAAAAATATTCTTTGAGTCCAAACTTCCTGTACGTTAGAACTGAAGATAATCCTGCGGATCTTCTGACAAGAGGAATATCCTGTAAAGAAATGGACCAAAATGGCTAGCTCTGAATAAAGTTTATTGGCCTTCAACTGAGATAGAAACAGCATCGCCTGTATATGCTGTTATTCAAGGTGATAAGGAACCTCCTGTGCTAGATATATCAAGATATTCTACTTTACACAAAGTCTATCGAATAGTCACTGTTATTTCAATTTGGTACAGTGAACAGAGGTGTGTCTGATAATCATGATGTGAAAGCTCGTCTTTATTGTCTGAGGACAATGCAAAGAGAATCTTTTGCAAAAGAACTTAAATTTTTAGAAGAGGTGAAAAACAATTCATCTTTTAATGGCCAAGTCCCGGATTTGGTCAATAATTTGGACTTGTTCCTAGACGAAAATAATCTCGTCAGGAGTAAAGGACGTCTGTCTAGATGTAATTATTATGAATATGATGTGATGAATCCCATTTTATTGGCAAAAAGCCATCATTTAACCAAGTTGATAATCAGAGATGCTCATTTAAGATGCAAGCATCTGGGCATCCAGGCTACCCTTACAAAATTCGTCTTCAAGGATTCTGGATCACATCTGCTCGAACTTCTATTAAAAACGTCTTGCAAGAGTGTATAATCTGCAAGAAATTTAATAATTTTGCATACAAGTACCCGCGCTTCACTAATTTTTCAAAGGCCCAAGTAAATTTATTCAGACCATTTAAGCACGTAGGAATTGACTACACAAAGCATTGGTGGGTAAAAGTAAAGGGCTCTAGTCCTGCCCAGAAAATGTTTATCATAATCTACACTTGTTTGAATATTCGTGCGATTTATTTGGATCTTGTTGATGATATGTCATCTAAATCATTCATACAGTCATTCCAGAGATTTGTAAATCGTTTTGGAGTCCCTGATTGTGTATACAGCGATAACGCTCGTTCATTTAGTCAGGGTACAGATTTTATAGAAACTTTTCTAGTATCGGAAAATGGAAGTGAGTTTCTAAGGAGAAATCAAATTGTTCACAAACGTATCCCTTTATATAGTCCGTGGACTGGAAGCATGTGGGAACGTTTGATAAGAGTGTCAAAGATTGTCTATTCAAGACAATCGGACGTTCTTCTTTAAATTATTTTGATTTTGTGACAATTTTGTCTGATATTGCTGATGCAATAAATTCGCGTCCCTTGACCTATACGTCAAGCGCAAATGATATTTTGCCACTCACTCCTAACGACTTCCTGAAACCGTTAGCAAAAACCACCATGGCGCTACCAGGAGCTGGATCAGATAGTCAGTTCTGGGATTCTTCCGTGGCTCCGAGAGAGCTTATGAAATCTCTAAAATATTCATCCGAGAAATTTGAAGATTTCCGTACCCGATGGTACAACGAATATATGTTGAGTCTGAGAGAGATTGGTAGAGATCTCTATCAGACGAAATGGGTTAATTTAATCAAGAAAAATGATGTAGTCTTGATTAAGAGTCCAGTAAAGGAGCGTCCTTACTGGCAAATGGGGATAGTCGAGGATCTCATGTTCGGAGATGACAACAAAGTCAGATCTGTTCATGTCAGAACTCCAGGAGGAGCGATCAATTTATACCCTGTGAAGTATCTATATCCTTTAGAACTTTCTTTGACTCACAGTGGATCAACGTCAAATTTGAACGACGCCCCAGTCTTTCAAGCACCTTCTTCATCTATCGATGGACCTGGAGGAGTTAATCCCCCTTCTTCGTCTGTGATAGATGCTGCTGGACCTTCCACACCTGTGAATAGTCGACCTGTGCGGAGGGCGGCAGAAGCCGCTAGGAAACATTTTCTTGTTTATGATTCCTCCGAAGAATCTGAATAGATAATCGATATCTATAGTCAACCTATAGTCAATCTTTCTATTTGTAAATATGCTGGTATCTGCCCTAGAGAGGCCAGACGCCATCCCCCCCGGGGAAGATAATAAAATTATTACTAGTCGCTAGAAATTCTGGCAACAAAAGGAGGTCAAATGTTCCTGGAGGTTAAAGGTAGCTTGACATGGCGAGGTTGTCATAAATTTCATTATCACTTTTGTTGTAGCTGCTGCTATGAAAGCAACCTTTAAAAAATCGTTTGTTGAAATACTTTGTTAAAAGTTTAAATAGTCCTAGATATTCACGGAGGTCTTGTGTTGGTCGTTAAGCATTGTTATATCGTAAAAGGTTATAATCGTTAACCCTATCGTTGTTATATATTCTAAATAGTGCAACGACTAACACTCGTACGTAACTTTGTGAATATTCAGACTTAAAGTTGCAGTTGAGGAATAGTCCCTTATTTAATTTACTTTGACTTATTCCTCTTGCAATTATACCAAACTAATAATCGAGGCTAAAAACGGCTTTACAAAACAGTCGTTTCGAGCTGTGAGAAGACCACAATTTTCTCAATCTGCTTTTCATACAACGTAACATCGAAATTGGGCAAATAATCGACTGCCTTAGCCTCCAGGAATAAAACCTCTAAAATAGTCTTATTTTGCATGTTTGCATTCTTAACCGTTTTCACTAGCTACTCATTGCAAACACCGGCAAAATAATAAAATACAAAACGATCGTTGATCGTTTTAATATATATATATATATATATATATATATATATATATATATATATATATATATATATATATATATATACTACCTATATATATATATATATATATATATATATATATATATATGGATGAAATAACTACAAACTTTAGCATATATATATATATATATATATATATATATATACTTATATACATACATAGCATATATATATATATATATAACATATATACTATATATATATATATATATATATATATATATATTGAATGAATCAATATTTCAAAAATACCATAAAAAAATAAACATTTGCAGTGCAGACTAAGACGTGGAGACTACATAGTACTCCAGAGATGCATGAAGATTATCTAGAGGTACCCCGAAGGAAGTGTAAATGGATACATAAGGACACAGGATAGGGCATATATATATATATATATATATATATATATATATATATATATATATATATATATATATATATATATATATACTATATATATATATATATATATATATGTATATATATATAATGAATGTTATTACGAATCAATCATTTCAAAACAAAAAAATGACATTACACTGGTGCAGACTAAGACGATGTGTTAAACACTCATGGGTGATAAAGAGAGTAGCCGAACTATCGTTATTAAAATTAAATTTTCAATCGTATTTTTGGGTACACTTTGACTTTTTGATATATAGCGCGCCATACGCGCGTATATATATATATATATGCTGTATATATATATACTATATATATATATATATATAGCTGAGAATAGCGGATTCTGACGAATTATTAATTTTTCGATAATCATTTAAAAATCTCGTCCCCATGTAAAAAGCCTAAAAAAAGCGCTTTAGCCAAACCTCTCATAATATAAATTTAATCGATCTACTGAATTTTTTGCTTAAATTCTGTTTATGACCCATTAAATTTAGGTTATATGATGGTTTTATTAGTATATACAGTGAATCTGTGTAGTGTTTAACAACAAATTTATCACAATCTTTTCGAACCTAAAAAACATTGCGCTCATTATATATATATATATATATATATATATATATATATATATATATATACATATGTATATATATATATATATATTTATCTTATATAACTATATATATATATATATATATATATATATATATATATATATATATATACTATATATATATATATATAACCTTTAGCAGCATATATATATACTTATAACTATATATATACTTACTATTTATATGACAGGCAAATGACCTTTCTCCTAAATTTTGTTGGAAAAGAGAAAAAATTTCAAAGGATAGGAAAACAAGAATTTACATTTACTGCAAAAATAGTGTTATAATTTATAATACTTGAGTAAGGTTAGTCAGGTTAAGTAATAAGTAAAAGTAATAAGGTTATTTAAGCTACGTTTGGTATTATAAATTTAACTATTTGTAGCTTTTATTATTTTGCTAACCTTAGTTAAAAAAAGAAAAAAAAAAAAAAAACTTCTAAAGTGTGGGAAAAATACATGTTTTTAATACAATTTTATATTTCAGTAAAGATCTGTATAGTTTTCTTTACTATATATATATATATATATACTTAAATATATATATATATATATATATAGCATATATTATATATATATATACACTTATATACCTATATATATACCTATATATATATATATATATATCTGAAAGTAGATGAGGTTAATAATTAATTGGCCCAGAATTAACTCCCTTACTACTCGAGTACAATTAATAATAAAAGGTTAAAGGTGTAGCAAAAAAATGTTTGATGTTATTTCTTTATTAATATTCCCTTCTTGTTATTTGTTTTGATCGCAGATCAATATATAAGATAATTTTTATTGTTATATAGCTAATAAATAAGGACTTTTTCTTGACAATTCAAATACATTTCGTTAGTATTCGAATCCAAATATTATATAATTTAATTTTAGAACTTAGTTGTAGGTGGGGAATATATTAGAATTCCATGTTCTCTACTAGGTCTCTTTCACCATTCTCTACATTTTATCTCATTATATCACTTATGATCAATACTGTATCAAATATGACACTTACAAGAGATCTTGTTTTGGAACATTAGAAAGGTAATAACACCTTTAATTTTGATTACAAAAATAATATATATACTTTGTTGTAGGAACCCTGGGCACGTCTGCTGTTTACTGATGTCGGTGGCTGAACTGCCGTCTTCCCTCATTTGAAACACAGATAGCCAGTGGGGAGAGAGTCTTGGTTTTATACTTAAATTTTAAATAAAAAAACAAAATAAAAAGTTTTGTGTGATCTTATAAGATGTAGGCAATTTTACCGTACATACTAATAGCTTTACAATTACGCTTGGTTTTATATATTAATCTTCTCATAATAGCTTTGCCTCAAAATGAGTTCTAGCTTTATAATTACAATAAATTATAAAACCATTATTTTATAGTACTGGAATTAAATTAGTGTATATATATATATATATATATATATATATATATATATATATATATATATAAAAATATATTTTTATATATATATATATATATATATATATATATATATATATATATATATATATATATATTATCTTTTATATATATATCAAGTAATAAACCATAATTTTCTTTTGAGGTGTTGGTGTTGGACTGCTATTTTCTTCACTATTTTCAAGTGTTTACTACAGTTTGATATTTAGTGAAAGTGTTCTATCACTAGAGATGACTCTAACTGAAACGAAAGACGATATCATGATGTTTCAGGTGGTTGCTTTGTGTCCAGGAAGCAATTGGAAAATGAATCTCATAAACAACACAAAATAATGGGTATGATATCATTAATGTTTTTAACTGACGGTATATATATATATATATATACTATATATATATATATATATATATATATACTTATATATATATATATATATATATATATATATATATATATATATATATATATATATATATATATATATATATATCTATATATATATATATAAATATATATATATATAAAAACCACTAAGAAAATAAAAAAAGTATTAAAATTACCATATATATATATATATATATATATATATATATATATATATATATATATATATATATATATATATATATATATATATATATATACACCATATTATATATAAATATATATATATATATATATATATATATAACGTATATATATATATATATATATATATATGCAGTATAGGGACCGAGATCGGCAGGAGAAATGGCAGGCGGAAATAGCAACCGGAAATTGCATATGGAGCATGTGCAGTATTCTGTTATTGTCGTTTGATATGTCAAGGTTAGAGTTTCTAAGGTCGGTGAGACCGTTTTTGAGGTCTGGAAGACGTTTTTGAGGTCTGGAAGACCATTTTCGGAGGTTTCGGAGTTCAGACCGGCAAGAAATCCAAATCATGTCGGCATTTAACTTGGGAATTTCCCTTAACTTTGTTAGAATTTGACACTTGATGTGTCAAAGTATAGGCTTCTAAGGGGTTTGAGGTTTGGAATACCGTTTTCTTAGTTTTTAACCTGACCTTAGTGGGTTTAACACCCCAAAAGTTTTTTTTTTTATTTCTTGAAGGTTTTAAACGATCGGTAGATCATCTCTGATGGTTTCAATCGGTTTATCGATATTTAAATCGTCTTTCTTTGTGCTCTGGATGGCTTATTGCATTGAAAAACACAATCGAAATAAAATGATTAGTATTATTTAACATTCAATCGACATACTCGGGTAGTATCTATCTCATCGCAAGGGAAGAATTGATCTGGGCCGGCAACCAATCAGAGAGCAGTATTCCAAAGACGTTACAGGGGGCCAATCACATGTACACATTTATTTCCACTGCAATTTAGGGAGTAGTATAGTTACATAAACCGACCGCCGACTTGTGAGGTGATTCG
>JABUQX010021778.1:27500-53659 GCA_015478945.1 Trachelipus rathkii
AAAAAAAATTTAAAACTGACGGATTCGTAAAACGTAACTGGTCCTATATATTTTTTAATCATGTCCGTCACCCCTTAAATTGACTGTTAGGATCATATCCTAGAAATATATAAAAACAAAAAAAAAAATAAAAACTGACAGAGTCGTAAAACATAACAGGTCCTATATATATATATATATATATATATATATATATATATATATATATATATATATATATATATATATATATATATATATATATATATATATATATATAAACACCTCTAAGTAAATATTTGTATCTGCTATTAAAGATTATTGCTGTTCTTTAACGTAGATTTCATTGTGTATTTTTATTTAAAACTTCCCCATTTATATTGGTCTAATGTGTTGCTGTAAAATCAATATTCAAAATGGAATTCTAGTTTTTAGTATTTTTATGAGCTACTTATCGTTCTAAAACACATTCAATCGTTAAATGCTTAAGTGCGATATGAAAGCATTAAAAAGTTTACATTGTAATAAACAAGAGGTATGTAAAATAGACATTGCATAATCGAGAAGAAAATATTATAAATTACTAAACTTTTTACCAACATACAATATTTTTGGCAAATTTAAATTGTATATTATAAAAAAAAAAGTTTGTAAAAATGAAATAATTCATACACGAAAAGACTTTTACAGTTTCAATATACAAATTTCTTCTCCGATATGTCGTTATATTCACATGACGTTATAATGAGGTTACTATTAGCATTATATATATATATATTATATATATATTATAGCAGATATATATATATATATACATATATATTATATATATATATAGAAAGAAGAGTATATATATATATATATATATATTATTTACATATATATATATATTACGTATATATATTTATTTATATATATATATATATATATATATATATATATATATATATATATATATATATATATATATATATATATATATATATATATATATATATATATATATATATAAAAATAAATATCACATATATTTATATATATATATATATATATATATATATATATATATATATATATATATATATATATATATATATATATATATATATATATATATATATATATATATATATATTTTATATATTTTTATATATATATATATATATATATATATATATATATATATATATATATATATATATATATATATATATATATATATATTTATTTATTATTTATTTATTCAAAATACCATATCCCTCATAGCTGCAGGGTGGTGTTGGTGTATGATAAGTTTTCAAACTTATCGTCACCATTCACGAAAAGAAACACACGATAGAAGGGGGTTTTCACCCCCCTTGCTATCAGGCTAAGAGAATTAAGTTATTTTCTTCCTATGACTCGACGACTTCGCGAAAAGCAGATTCACTTTTTCTAGTACATAAAGTTTCATTAGTTTTTAAAATTTTGCAGTTTATTCAAAATAATTAAAAGAAATGTAGTCAAAAATGTTGATCCTCCATCTTAGATTTTAAATGATAATAATTTAAAATAAATACTTTAAAATTTTTGAAATTCTGGTTCATTAATATAATTTTTTTGCTTGTTATTGAAACTTAAGACCCTATTATACTCTCCTCTTGAAATTAAGTTCCCTAAGTACTTTGAAAGTATCCTTCTCATGTTTACATCTCTTCAAAATATAAGCCTTTAAGATATTCCATATTCTTGTGAATCTTCCTTCTAATACTTCTCTTTTTCCGCTTTCTTTTTAGTTTCCATTGCATCACACTCCAAATATAACTCATTCATATATATATATATATATATATATATATATATATATATATATATATATATATATATATATATATATATATATATATATATATATATATATATATATAAAAATATTATAACTTGAACATAGAATATTTATCATATTCGGGATAAATATTAAATAAATATTTTTTTATATTATTTAATTAAAAGAATATTAATTTTTCGTATAAATTTAAAAAGCTTAGTATTATAACTGTATTCCATGTTAATTATGGTCAGCTATTTGCCATGTTTGATAAGGGCATGAGGTTGAAAAATACCTGAAGCCCTTCTTTTAGGTACGAGGTTTTATTATCTCGACCTACTTATTTAGAATCCCTCCTGCACCTATGGTGAGGAGGTAGTTCCTGAAACGGGTCTGGCCATCCTCATGAGATATATCTTTTACAATATTTAAAGCCTGATATATATATATATATATATATATATATATATATATATATAATATATATATATATATATATATATATATATATATATATATATATATATATATATATATATATATATATATAGTGTAAGGTTATTTCGAGAATTTACTGTGGTTCTCAGAGCTTCAATAAAATATTCGGTTAAAGTTTTTTTAAAAAAAAAATGAAGTGTTTACGTAAAAATAGTAATAATTATTTTGCCCTAAACTCTCGTTATTTCAATTTAAAATAATAATAATTACAACGTATAAAGCATATGAAATTGTAACCTATCTCTCGGTCTTTCAACTTAGCGTTTGGTTCTTTGCGCGTTTCTCAACCTTCAAACGCTTTGCGAGGCGAATCGGGACATTGACGACGGTCTCTGCTGAAACAACAACGACCTCGACGACTAGCGGGTTTGCCAACAAACGATTGCGAAATTGCGGGGGCGCTCAGCCTTGCGGACCGAACTTGCAACGATTGCCAACCAACGACTGCGGAACTTGTTAAAAAAAACGCGACGACGACGATTGAAAATAAATTAACAAGACGCAACGCTTTATAAAACAAAATGGCGGAACGCAATGAAAAACAAGGTTGGAAAAAGTTATTAAAAGGTTCAGAAAGAACATGAATAAAATAAACTACACATACATAAACTTTAAAAATAACTAACTAACGTATCTGAAAAAGAGGGGGCTCCACCCTTGGGGATGCCCCCCTGGGGTGAATCCCATACATAAAAATCAACCCAGGAAAGTACGTGAGTCATTAACGGGGATGACAAAACGATACCCTAAAAAAACATCCATGAACCTACGTGAGTAAAAAATATATGACTGTACTGACATACGACTTGCGAGGTACCTATGAATCGATGAATCACCCTTCACAAGTCGGCGGTCGGTTTATGTAACTATACTACTTAGAGTCAATTTATAATATCCCACTCAACTTGCTACCCCCTATTATTGGTGGTCACCCCACGTGAAGGAGGTTTCATGCAGCCAAAATTCTCGCGGGGCATTCGAGCCCTAAGTTGGTTATGGCTATAACTAAGAGCAAAATAAGAGCCGACAGGGGCTTCAGCGAAGAAATTTGGTTAGAGAAGAGGTCTGAGACTGAGAGAAGGTCAGCATGCGGAGCCGGGAGCCGGAGCCGGAGCCGGTGCCAGAGCTCCACCTTGAAATAAACATAGTGTGCATAGTGAGGGGTTTTATTATATACGAGGAACCAGGAAACCAAATTTTAGGTTTCAGAACCAGAGATGGGCAGTATCTAGGATAAATGTATCGGCGATACGTATCTATCGATACATTTGTGATCGTATCACTTAGACAATTCCTAATCTGTATCATGTAATGCTGAGCATTTTTCCATAGATGTATCGGAAAAATCGATAATCGACACATTTTCCATAAATTGTTAGTTATATATATATATATATATATATATATATATATATATATATATATATATATATATATATATATATATATATATATATATATATATATATATATATATATATATATATATATATATGCGTGTGTGGTGTGTGTTGAGGAATTCTGACGAGCTGAGGATACCTAAGAAAAGTGAGTTGAACTGCAGTAAAAGTTCAACCCTAGCGACTTTTTGTCACAAGCTGAGAAGATTGGTGCAAATTATGTTTTAATTGCTGGAGTTTGAGAGGGAATGATGGGCCTGACCTAGACACGAACCCTTACACTGACCAAAATGTGCCACAGGCATGATCTGTCACGCTGTGCAAACTTCAGAGCAGATTATGGCCGTGACGGTCTCTGCACAGCGCATGAGGAGGTTGTGATAGGAGAGGTGTTTTCTTCAACTCAGGTCATGGTCTTCTTACTTCAAATAATAATAATAATAATAGACATAGATATATATATAATAATAATAATAATAATACACATTATATATATATATATATATATATATATATATATATATATATATATATATATATATATATATATATATATATATATATATATATATATATATATATATATATATATATATATATATATATATATATATATATATATATATATATATATATATATATATATATATATATATATATATTTATATATATATATATATATATATATATATATATATATATATATATATATATATATATATATATATATATATATATATATATATATATATATATAATAAATTCTTTAATTTCGATCGATGTTACGGTTATGTTCTAATCGCCATTCGCGTTTACCTAAACGCATAAAATTTTTAAAAATGTATTCATATATTTTATTCAATATTGCGTTTTAATTATTGTTATTTTATAAACTGTTTTATGTAGTTATTTTCTTATATACTGTATAAATAAAAAATTATAATTGGAAATTTTTCGAGGACGTGAAGGACCAGTAGGAACTCTAAATATTCCCATGGAGTCTTTTCCAATTGAAAAAATTAGATTTGGTATTTGTAATGTACTTAAGCATTTTTTTTGTTAAGGAATTTTCCGATTAGTACCATAGGGTTTTCTGATGGGTTCCGATTGGTCATCATGGAATTTACTAAGGGAACCATTAGGGAATTTCCGATTGTAAATTCAAAATTTCAGATCTTAAAAAAAACAATGGATCCCATAGGAAATCGCATTGGTCTTTTAAGAATTTAAGTATGGAACCGATGAAAAACATGATGGGAATCAATGAATTTTTTTTTTTTAGCTTCGAAGGGAATTCGTACCTTCAAGTACTTATAATAAATATATCTTAATCTCTTCTGTATGCGTGATAATTAAAATTCAAGTTATTGCTAATAATCTGATAATAATCCATTAATTAATTTGGTTGTATTCATGAAAATAAATTGATTCAAATAATGATTTCTTTAAAATTTTCACATAAAATTTCAATCGGTTTCAGATGACTAGAGTGACAGCCACAATACCTTTTGTTCTAATAACAGCATTTGTTGCTAAGGCTGTTACATTACCAGGAGCTTATTCCTGGATTGCAGTATCTATTCACTCCAGATTGGAATGTTTTAAGAAGTGGAGAGGTGCGGTATTTAAGTTAATTAGAAAAAATTAAAAATGTTTGTCGATTTCCTTATTGATTTTATAAAGAAAGTATAATCGCTATCTGGTGGGCTCATATTGGTCATATAATTTTTTCCAGGTATGGGCCAATGCAGCTGTGCAAGTACTCTTAAGTTTAAACATCGGATTAGGATCCTCTATCACGTTTTCGTCTTACAATAAATTTCGAAACAACTTTACAACTGACGTTTGGATAGTTAGTATTGTTAGTTGCATGTCGACTCTTCTCGCGGTGCTTATGGTCTTTTCAAGTATTGGAAACATTGTTCATGAACTTGGCATAAATATAGAGAACGCTAACTTCAGAGGTATTTTTTGTAATGTTCATCCTTTCAGAATTCTTATAAGTAATGTTAAATATTTATTAGTAGCCTTGGTATTGCTAAAATTATTATTATTATTATTATTATTATTATTATTATTATTATTATTATTATTATTATTATTATTATTATTATTATTATTATTATTATTATTATTATTATTATTATTAATATTATATTATTATTATTATTATTATTATTATTATTATTATTATTATTATTATTATTATTATTTTTATTATTATTATTATTATTATTATTATTATTATTATTATTATTATTATTATTATTATTATTATTATTATTATTATTATTATTATTATTATTATTATTATTATTATTATTATTTTTATTATCATTACTTACTTTGCAGGTGTTGATTTAGCTTTCGTTGTGTATCCCAGGATCTTGCTGAGGCTGCCTCAGACACACATTTGGACAGCAATATTCTTTCTACTACTTTTATTACTGAGTTTGGACTCTCAGTTAGCGACAGCAGAGGTATTAATAATGAACATTTATTCTACTTGCTTAGATCGATGCCTATTATTTTAAGAATAATAGAAATTCAAATCACAAATCGTCAAATGTTTCCTAAGTCTTCGTCGTGAGTACGATTATTTTAATACAATGTGATATTAAAAAAAAATTCTCAATTTTATAGGAAAAATTAATAGTTTTCTGAAACAACATATTAGTATTTCCTCCGTCTCATTGCTTACTTAAGACGAGCTTTCTTTCAAATCACTCCATTTCGGCTTTTTTGATGGAACGACTTCTTTCTCTGTCATCAATGGTTATTCAGTAGTAATAAGTACGAGATAGGGAGTGCCACATTGCAGATAGGGAGTGCCACATTGCAAATGTTGCAAAGCAACATTTGCAATGTTGCACGAGATCCAGCGCGCGTAGCGCGCGTACATATGATTGTATTTTTTTTTATGTATGTAATTTTATGTACGTATATGAGTGTATATATTATTATTATTATTATTATTTACCTTACCCTACCCCCCTTTTTTTCTACCCTACCCCCCTTTTATATTTTCGTATGTGTGCGCACCGTAGGTGCGCACATTCGATGTGATGTTGATGCCGCAGTCATCAACATTACACGAGATGTGATTTACACACATACACATTCACGCACACCATACGACACCGTTACCCCCCTACCCGCCCGTTTTTTTCCTCCCCACCATCTCCTTTACCCCGCTACCTGTCTTGAGTGTTTGTCAATTGCCCTACCGGCCCCTTTATCCTGTCGCCATGATCTCACCTCCACCTACTCTCTCTCTTGCCCGGCCTACACACACACACACACACACACACACACACAACACACACACACTCTGGTTTCGCGCGCGCGCGCCCGTTTTTCTCCCCGCTCCGACTTGGTCCCGCAGCCTTCGCCGCACCGTGTCCCGCTTTCCCGCCTCCGCCTCAGCTTCCCGCCGCCACCGGCCCGGCCCGGTTGGTAAACTCCGGTTTTCGGTCTTCGTTCGCTTGTCATGTTCGAGGAGAAAATTTGGGGGTTTTACTACTGTCTTACTCCCCCCTCTTCTAGGTCACCCATCCTTGTGATATATTATAAAATTGGACGGGGATCTGGAATACGAATCCCCGTCCTTAGTCGGCCTGCTCCAAGTCACGGTGATCGGGGCCAGGTAAGTGATAGGAAGACTTAACTGACCGTGGCTATAAGGCGGCCTTCCAGCTCCTAATCTGAAATCATGTTTATATAGAAATTTGAGTTCAAATATGTGTATTAAAATATGAAATAATATAAAATTTTCATTCCCATACATGCTTTGAGAGTTTCAAGGTGGATTAGTCTAATGAGGTTTGCGGTTAAAAGGGCTTTTATCGAAGAAACGTTTTTCACTTTTCATTCTGTTAAACAATCAAAGTCCTTTAGTAAGAAAGTTATAATAAGAATAAATCGTAAATTTTCTCTTATTGTACAATTTTTGTTGACAAATTAAACTTATTTGTTGATAAGGTATTTTATTTTATTTTATTACGACTTAGCAGGCTAGAGTATCAAATAACTCATGCTTTGCCTAGGTGTTAGAGAGGGACTCTGCAGCGTAGCCGCTGAGAAGCAAGAGTTTATATCTTTAACTTAATAGGCTTCAGACATAAAAACTCAGATGAATCCATTGATCTTCCCCACATATTGACTAGTAGGGAAGTAATATAATCTAATTCAAGTTTCTCTTATGAAATAGACGGCAATCACGAAGTGCTCAACAAATATTCTTGATCTATTTTTATATTCAAGGATAGAAGAGTCTTCACTGTACTAAAGTACGAAGTGTAATTTAAGAGAGAGCGGGGGGTGTGCTACTTGCTGTTTGGTCTATTGAAATATATGGATTTTGTTTCCAGTGTCCATAATGTTTTTCTATATGGGTCTGAGATCAATGAGGTTTTAGTACATTTTCTATCCGGCCCAACTTTGGTAAGAGTTGGCAGATAGGCTACCAGTTGCTGCACTGTTGGCCTTGGGAAACCTTAATCCTTGAATATTTTTGTTTCCGCTATAATTTCTCGGATTGGTGCAATCATCGAGTTTAAGAAGACAGTTTGTTTTGGAGAATCATGTGCCCTGGTAGCCCATCTTTTTCACATTTTAGGGCGATACTCTAGTTAGTTGGTCTAGATTCCGTATTAAAAGCATCATTCGTGTTGTTGAGAGAAGAGATAAGATGAGAGAAGAGATTGAGAATTATGAGCAAACTGATTTTGTTGGGGTTTATGGTGTGATATAGAGAGAGGAACGCGAGGAGGGTCGCAAAGTTTACAGTAGCGGATTGTAGGGAGGATGAGTTAGTAAGTTGATGGATAGTTATAGAAATTTTCAGTGGGCATCACGAGACTTTACACTAATATTTGTTATTATTTATGAACACCAAGTATAATGAAAAAGTTTTTCAATGATGCGTTGGTCCTGCTGAGTTTTTGATTAAATTCAAATGAGTATCCATTCTTGAATGTGAAACTTCGGCTTCGCGCCCCATGTTAGAAGATTCAACAGTTCTTTTATACATACTTTACCAGTCAATGCCACTTGGACTTATTTCGAGGGTCTTTACCTATTCCAAACTACCTGATTAACATACTGTGTGGTTCTCCATTTGCTGTATCCATATTCTACCACTGCGTAAATCAGGTTCTCTGTTATTATTTTTATTTGTTTGAATCATTTTTACATAAAGTATAACATAATATGAAATATTATTTCTTCATTACTGCCTTAGATAAATTATTTCCATTAATATTCATACTCATTTCTCACTTGGAAACCGGTCAGAAATCCAACAAATAAAAAAAATCCTAAATTGAAGGGACAAAATATAAAATTCCGCTAAAATAAAAACGAAATATTTAAATACAGTATGTTAAGCCGTCTATAATTCGATATCTTAGTTCATAATAAATATTAACTTGACACTCCAGTTATTCTCGATCTGTCGATTCAACTTTTCTCTAGAATAGTGATGGAATTCTTCTGTAGTAACAAGCCTCTTTACACATCTTACCGACTATTTGCATAACCCAGTAGTAATATGTCAGGTAATTTTTATGTGAACTACAACATATAAGTTACTTGAAAGCAGGTACAATCACCGTCACACTCACGCATTGTAATGGGTACCTTCCAGGCCTCGGTGATCGAAAGTACGATATATGGTCTCTACTCCATTGTTCTCGCCCTTATACTTCGTCTATGCATTACTTCCACTCTAATACATAATACATGGTTCTCACTGCTTATTCATCCCTCTTGTGTTCTTCAACATCTAAGTAAGCGAATTAATTATCAGCAAACAGGCTAATTGAGAAAAACATTATAATATGTACTTCTGAAAACATCCACTAATTGTCCTAATAGTCGTTGTGTTTCAGACATGCCGAGGTCAATATCGTTTCGACATCTCTGCGGTTTCGCATCCTCATCGGGTCAAGGATTTCTTGAAGATTCCTCCTTCACGAGTTTCGCTCATTTCTTAATTTATTGAATATATCTACAAGTTATTTAAATATTAAAATCCCACTGAACATACTGATATCTATTGAGCAATACTCATAATAGTATATATTAAGGAGTATTTTTTTTCCAGTACAGATAATTAACTTATACCAACATATATATTTCGTTTACACATAACTTTATATCTTTGCGTCCTGTGACTCTTTAATCCTTAACGCTGTTAAAACAATAAAGGTTTTTTTATTAACTCTATTACTCCCTTCAAGTATCTTTTTTTCATATGACACTCTTCTCGCATTCTTCCAGAAAATGTGTGAAACAAGTAATACATGGATCACAAAAGTTCAGTGCATTCTGTGGACTTACGACGGAAGTAGACAAGATAATGTTATTGGAATTTGCCTATATTCTCTTTTTATTTAGTCATAAGCATACCTCTAAATATTAGAGTATTATTATTAAATCTATTATTGATACTATAAATTAAGTATATTACGTATGATTTGGGGGCCAGTGAGGCTTAGTAGATGGAGAGGAAGGTAATTAAAGGTAGTATTCCTGAATGAATTAAGGTAAGTGAGAAGTTATTAAGTTTGAACATGATTATAATTAATGAATAGGAGTATTTTAAGTAGGTCGGTACTTGTACAAATATATACAGTTTTGAATGTGGTATAAGATTAGCTTAGGACTAATATCGATATATACCAAATATGATAAGATAAAGATGTTTATGTATTAAGTATGCAACTAAGAAATAAATGATATATGTATGAGTATAGTACTAATTAGTAGGTAGTAATGAATTAGTTATATAAATTGAGTGGGTGAAATGCCCACCTATGTAAATAAGTATAATAAAAGCAGAAGACACGAGATGTTCGCATAGAATATGATATTAAAGACCTTCAAAATTGATGAAGGGCTTTCTCAAAAATATATGAGAGCGCTGATAATAGTGATATTTATATAAGGAGGAATATAAGTGTAACAGATCTAAATCAATAATAGTACTTGAACACGATGGAGTGATAAAATGAAGTATTACTAAATATGACGTTTGGCAAGGCGATTTTAATAAAAACATAGGTACAGAGAGAGAATATGGACTAATACATTGGAAGTATTCGACGATCACTGGAGTGCACTATGTAAGTCTTGGCGTAATAAATAGGCGGATTGCTGATAGCTTAAACTAAATAATATTAGGCGGATGAGTGCAATTTTCGTAACTATTCCGGCATTAGCGTGCTAATGTCGCAGGCAGAAGGTGCTTGGCAGGATTATTTCGATAATTATTGCTAGTGAGCATAATTTGCGCAAGCTAGTCCGCAGTGAGTTATTAAGGAGAGTCTCGGATTCGCAATATGTGGATGATTGCTTTGGGACTTATATTTAGAGGAGACACAGCTCAACTTCTTGATTTTATGAGGATGAGGTTTAAATTATGAAGATACTAGTGAGAAAAGTTGATGAAGAGTGGAATATTACTGTCAGGCTAAGAGGAAGGGTTACACACTGAGTTAATAATAATGGATAAAGATATAGAGACGTATAGATAGGTGAATTGATATGAGAGTTATATGAAGCTGTGCATCATATATAAAATTATGATTATTTTAATATGAGCTAGGGTAGGGTACTAGTTTCGAGGAGCTATCGTAGAGAGAGATACAGTAAATTATGTTTAATCACCTCATACTATATATAAGGGTAAGAAGGAATCAGGAACTAATAGGGGTATTGTATAGTATTATATTCGAGTGTTGTAGTGATAAGTATATATGCTGGTATTTTATTGAGAGTGAAAGGTAATATCGGAGCAGATGAGGGGGAGTGGGCTGGAAACTGTAATATGTAGAGAAGAGTGAGAATGAAGCGCAGAAGAGTGCATTGTAGAGTAGGTGGTGTATGAATGGCGTATGAGGAAGGTAATACGAGAATATTTGACATTGAGAGAAAGAAATGGATATCAGCAAAGTATCCATAAGTGTATTTGAAGATGTTATAGAGAGTGTGGACAACACTGAGAGGCTAATGTACTATGAGAGGAATCTCTGTGGTCAAGGTAGTCTAAGTGGGATAGTGAGTGGAGGTCGTATAGCATGTTGTGAGATTGACTGGTACTGAGAGATATAAAGTGAGCGTTTTAGACGTGAGTAGGGAGCGTAGTTGTAAAGTAATCAAGAGGATTTGTTGAGTGCAAGAAGAAAGTACCGGTCTCTAATATTAATAGAGGAGGGGGACAGGGGCATGTGTTATGTCCCGTTTGGTTATTCAATTTGTAATAATGGATGGGGTTATGAAACGAGATTGAGTAGAGATGGGGTGCAGGAAATGGTGTTAGAATGATGGATCGAGAATGGAAGTGGAAGAGAGGGGAGTGGCCCTACCTATTATATGCGGATGATTTGGTTTTGTGTGGTGATCTGAAGAGAAGTTTGAGAGGGTTGGTAGATGAGTTTGGCAAGGTGTGTTGTAAAAAGTGGGGTTTTGAAAGTGACGTAGATAAGGGAGAAGAAATTGTATGTTGTGAGTGAGGACAGTCCTCTGTGGGAAGTATAATGGAAGAATCTGGTGAGCAGCTGGAAAAACTGTCTGAGTTTAAAATATTTAGTGATATATGTTGGATGAAAGGGGAACAGTTTCAGTGTCAGTTGAAGGTGGTTGGCGCATATTAAATAGTTGGTGGGATGCAAAGGGATTAATGTCTGTAAGTTCTCTTAGTATTTTACATGAGGGTATGTTATTACCTTTGTTATTGTATAGCAGTGAAACTATGGTATGGAATCAAGAGGGTATAGATCTAAAGTGCAACGTGCTTCTGTTCAGATTGACAATCTTAACGGTCGCCGTTATTTGTGAAGAATTGACTAAAATGGGAAATGAACCCTATAGGGAGTCATAGTGTAGTGTGTGAAATTGTCACAAGGAGGTGTAATATGAGAGAAAAAACAAGAGTAACATTGGATAGTTTGGTATTTGGAAAGGCTGGATTGATAGTTGGTTGGTTAGCGGATTTATTTGTGAGGCGGAATATCGGTTGTCGGGCCCTGACCCAGGGGATGAAAAGCATCCCACAGTTGACAAAAACGCTCACATATTTTCAGGACCACTTACTAAATCAGGCGGCACCACCTATCAATATGAAAACTATAAATTTAGAGGCACTACAAGACGCCGCACGGCACAACTTATACTCCAGAGTACCATATATATATTTAAGGTCTTTCGCCGGTATCAATTTAGGACACGTCTTTCAAAAAAAGGCAATTTCAAAGACACTTATCCTGTAAAAAGTTAAATAAGGAAGATTTTGATAAATTCAAATTGACATTCAAGCATTCCATTATTTTGACCCATATTTGAGGACCTACTATGGGTCCTTCAAAAAAAGGGAGGTATCCAGACATGATGGGCCTCTTCGGTAGGACACTTTCAATCTGTAGTCAAATCAAGACTGTTGTCCCCATAAATAAAAGTTACAAGAGTTGCAAGTTACTGAAATGCTTCAAAAGAATCAAAACATTAATGTTTTTTAAACCACTTATCTCAAGACCTGCTATGCTTTAAACAAAACGGGAGATACAGATAGTTAGCCTCTTCAGTAGAAAACAAACACGTTTCTTTCACCTATTGTCAAAACAAATGTTATTGCCCCTCATGTTAAAAGTTAAAAAGTTGCAATGTTTATGGTATATCCAAATTGGCACTCAAGCATTCTATTTTCTTCTACCCTTATTTCAGGACCTATTATTGGTTCTACAAGAAAACTGAAGATATTCATAAATATTGGCCCTTATCAATTGGACAATGTCTTTCAAACTGTAGTCAAATCAAATCCGTCTGTTGGACGCCTCAATGTAATAATTGCAAGAGACTGCTTTAAAAATGGTATAGGCCCCAAATTCCGGCTTCATGTTTTCATATTCTGACTCTTATCAATACTACAATGGGGTCATTCAAACAAAAACGAAATAGTCCAGACATGTAGGCACTCTTATAGGACAGGCCTTCACCTGCAATCAAATCTAAAGATTGTTGCCCTCATCGAAAAAATGACAGATTGGAATGTTTAGGTATATCCACAAACATAACTGAAGCATTATGTTTTACCTTCTTCTTTCCACAGGACGAGAATGAATACAAAGAAAGTTTTGTTTAGCGTTTTTACAAAGAAAAGAATAAGTCAACAGTGCAAACCAGTCATTTATGAAAGTGATGTGTACTCTGAAATAAAAAATAATATAGTCTTATTGATTTTATTGTCTGTCAATTGAATACAAAATGTCACACTTTATTAAATACCAACACTTACGAAAAACTCACAAAAAACCCTCATACCACTTCTCAAACAACTTTTAACTCTACACATAATACTATACTCAAAAATCAACCCCTATACAAACAACCCAGAGCCTACATGAAAAACATATCACAATTTAATGGCATACCAAATTTTCATTCAGTATTCCACCTTTTTGACCCATATTCCAGGAACTACTATGGGTCCTACAAAAAAAACTGGAGATATCCAGATATGTTGGTCATCTTTAATTGGACATCGTCTTTCAAACTGCATTCAAATCAAAGATTATTGCTCATCAAGTAAAAGGTTACAAATCTTGCTATGGGGCAATCAGAAATTGACATCAGAATTCCATTTGAGCCTTATTTTAGGACCTACTGTAGGTCCTAACTTGAGATATCCAAACATTTTGGCCCTCATCATTAGAACACGGTCTTTCAACCTGTCGTCAAGTGAAAGGCTGTTCCCCCTCATGTAAAAAGTTATAAGAGTTGCAATGTTAATGGTATTTCCAAATTGACATTCAAGTATTCCATTATTTTGACTTTTATTTCAGAACCTACCATGGGTCCTACAAAAAATGGGAGATATCCAGATCTGTTGGCAGTCGTCAGTATTACATCATCTTTCTACCTGTAGTCAAATCAAAAACTGTTGCCCCCTCATGTAAAAAGTTAAAAGAGTTACAATGTCTATCCCAATTGGCATTCAAGCATTCCATTATTTTGACCCATATTTCAGGACCTACCTTGGGTCTTACAAAATAACGAGAGATATATAGACTTGTTTACCCTCATCAGTAGGATACTGTCTTTCAACATGTAGTGAAACCAAAAACTGTTCCCCCTCATATGAAAAGCTACAAGGGTTGCAATGTTAATGGTATATCCAAATTCGCTTTCACGCATTTCATTATTTTGACCCTTATTTCATGACTTACTATGGGTCCTACACAAAGGCGGGAGATATCCAGACATGTTGGGCCTCTTCAGTAGGACATGGTTTTTCAACCTGTAGTCAAATCAAAGACTTTCCCTTCATGTAAAAAGTTGCAAGAGTTGTAATGTTTATGGTATATCCAAATTGGCATTCAACATTTCATTATTTTGACCCATATTCAGGACCTACTGTTTGTTCTATATTAAAAAAAAAAAACGAGAGAGTAGCAGTAGGACACAATCTTTCAACACATAGTCAAATCAAAGACTATTGCCTCTCATGTAAAAATTGCAAGTGTTTCAATGTTAATAGTGTATTAATAATTTCATTGAAGGGAAAGAATATGGAATTATGCCTCCATGTAGAGAGAATCACCTCTGTTCTGAGTTCCGCAAATTCCGATGTACTCTTCCCTCCTTAGCAATAGTCATTTTATGGGAAGTCAAAGAAATACGACCAGTATACAGCACCGAAGTTCAAAACCCACTTCCTAGCCGTAGGTGTGGGTCTTTCCTGCGAAAAACTTAAATAGATATAATAGGATGCAGAGATAAGAAGTGATCGAAGTAATCCAGAGGAGGAAAGAGTTGAACAGAATTAGCAGAAGGATTGGAAGTTAAGAAGAGGTCTGTAATTTTGGGTTCATTTCCAGTACGATCAGGAATACATGTAGGGAGCTGCATTAGCTGCTCGAGGTCATTCTGGATAGAAAAGTGATAAGCAAGTTCACCAGCTGTATCTTGTGAGTTAGAGGAAAGCTATTGGGGGTGGTCAACGTTAAAATCACCGTTTGATGACTTAATGAAAAGGTGAAGAAGAGAAAATATATTCAAATTTGGATTTTAAGTAGTAGAATAATTTAGGATAATCATTTGAGTCAGGAGATGAGAAAACAGGTAGTAGATTCAAAGGATAGCTTGAGCTATGAAGTAGAAAATTTAGAAGACTCTAAATGAGACACATGAGAAAAAACAATATCATTGCTCACATAAGTGCAATAGCCGCCATTGGCTGAAAATTAACGATAGAGACACTAGGATGGAACAGAGTCGGGGTTCTTGTAAGAGCACTCAAGTACCTGTGTTCCGGTTAATTAAGAATAAGAGGCGAATTCATGAAGGAGAGAGGAGGGGTTCGGCGAGTGGAAATTAGAAAAAAGATCGCGATGGATTAAAAATTTAATGTAGAAAGAAGACCTTGCATCAGACAGGCCGGTAATTCTGTTATAGCACTAAATCCCCCACCGTAGAGCGTCAACTCCCATGACTCCATGTGTGATGGGGGAAGGAGTGAATCAGGGGTTATCTTTGGAAGACGCCCTTCCTGGATTCTCCGAGCCAGTTGTGTCGTTTCAATTTCAATTTTTTGAAGGAAGTCTTATGTAATAGTGTTCATTCTGTACTATAGAGGATAGTATACTCCTATGTGGCAAGGGTGTGGAAATTGAGCGGGAAGAGTGCCGAACTATTGAACACTGGAGTGTTATGGGAGCATACCCTAACATACCATAAATGCATGCCCAATGTGGGTAATCTCGTGCTGCTTCCCTCCCCATGTATATATATATATATATATATATATATATATATATATATATATATATATATATATATATATATATATATATATATATATATATATATATATATATATATATATATATATATATATATATATATATATATATATATATATATATATATATATATATATATATATATATAAAGAAAGATAGATATAGAAATATGTACATATATATATATATATATATATATATATATATATATATATTATATTATATTATATATATATATTATATATATATATATAAATATTTATAAATATATATATATATTTATATATATATATATATATATATATATATATATATATATATATATATATATATATATATATATATATATATATATATATATATATATATATATATATATATATATATATATATATATATATATCTGTGTGTGTGTGTATATGTGTCTGTGTGTGTCTGTGTGTGCGCGTAGGTGTGTGTGTGTGTGTAGGTGTGTTTGTGTATGTGTTTGTGTTTATGTGTGTGTTTGTATTGGCTATAGCAAATTACAGTTTCTTAAATGAAGCATTTGAATTATAATTAACTTTATTGAGGCTCTCCCACACAAAAAGTTTTCCCCCATCCCTGCAAAGGTCTTTCTTCTAGGTTTGTACTTTGTACGTGCCAGGCCTGTAAAATTTTTATCGGAATTGGTACCGGCATCGATATCGGTATCGGCATCGAAGTTTGGAAATTCTGTTGGAATCCGAGTCGGTAAATTACATAATTTATAAAGACTTCGATTAAGATCTTCAAATTAGTCCCGAGTTAGAAAAGAAGAAAAAAAAATAAAGGGACAAAAATATTATTTTTAATTAAATTCTTCCCCCCGAAATAACTGTCTTTAATACTAATTTTTTGTTTCGTTTATTTCTCTACAATTTTCAATAATGAAACATTTCACCTCTCTCTCTCTCTCTCTCTCTCTCTCTCTCTCTCTCTCCTCTCTCTCTCTCTCTCTCTCTCTCTCTCTCTCTCTCTCTCTCTCTCTCTCTCTCTCTCTCTCTCTCTCTCTCTCTCTCTCTCTCTCTCTCTCTCTCTCATACACACACAAGGAAGGAAATATATATAAATTTTCTATGTTATTTTCTTTTCCCTTTTCCATTCAGAGCTTAAAATGAAACACGGAAAAATATTTCTTTTCTTCAGTATTTAATAATCTAAATATTTATATTAAAGGAAAGACTCAACACGAACACATATTTTAAATTAATAATAATACTAATACTAATAATAAAAATAATAATAATACTAATACTAATAATAATAATAATAATAATAATAATAATAATAATAATAATAATAATAATAATAATAATAATAATAATAATAATAATAATAATAATAATAATAATAATAATAATAATAATAATAAAAATAATAATAATAATAATAATAATAATAATAATAATAATAATAATAATAATAATAATAATAATAATAATAATAATAATAATAATAATAATAATAATAATAATAATAATAATAATAATAATAATAATAATAATAATAATAATAATAATAATAATAATAATAATAATAGTGCTTTGATCTCTCTATTTGCTTTTTATTAAAGAATTTTCCTCAATGGATATTGACACAAGAAAGACTTTTCATTGTTGCAATCACAATCGTCTACTATAAAATCTTGAACAAGGTCCACATCATCGAGAATGAGGCAATTGTGGTTCTTCGGACCACTGTTCCATCTGGCGTTGGAGCTGAAAATAATTCTACCGTCGAAAAATTGGAAATTGCGAGTCCCAGGAACCCTCGTGGCTCCGATCCACGTTTCGTAATGTGTTCCTAGAACATTTGGAGAAAAGTTTTAGAACCCTTTTAAATCCTTAAAATCGAGGTTTGTGCAAGAAAATATTAATTAAAGTTTTTTTGCACAAACTACTTTTAACCATTTATTTATTTATTTATTTATTTATTTATTTATTTATTTATTTATTTATTTATTTATTTATTATTTTGCATTTTCCTTTTTGAACATCCGTTTTCTTTGAGTTTACGTTTTAATGTTTTTTCATTTATTTTTTAATGTCTCATCTTGCGAAAATAGGTAAGAGGCCTACATAAAACCTACCATACATTTTGAATCTATGAGAGAGAGAGAGAGAGAGAGAGAGAGAGAGAGAGAGAGAGAGAGAGAGAGAGAGAGAGAGAGAGAGAGCTAAATTAAAGGTCAATACGAGATTTGAAATGTTTTATTCAAATGAAAAAATAAATTTGCATATGCATAAGCTGATTTCTATTTTTGGTGAATATATTCAGATAATGGTTAAGGTTTAGCTTGTGAGTATATATATAAATATATATATATATATATATATATATATATATATATATATATATATTATATATATATATATATATATATATATATATATATATATATATATATATATATATATATATATATATATATATATATATATATATATTATTCCTTTCTAGTTCTTCTGATACGTCACTAAGGCGTATTTAATTTAAATTATGAAAATAAAAAAAAATATAAAAAATAGAAAGATTAAATTTTAAAAAAATTAAAATTTTATTTAAAATTTTTAATACAAATTATTTTTAGAACGTTTAATTTATTTAATTTAAATTAATATTTAGATAAAGTTTTAAGGAAACCAAATGTTTGAAATTGTTCATTTTTCTTTTTTTATTAGTTTACTACTACTACTACTACTACTACTACTACTACTACTACTACTACTACTACTACTACTACTACAACTACTACTACTACTACTACTACCAATACTACTACTACTAATACTACTACTACTAATACTAATACTAACCATCAACAGCCAGTTTTGGGTAAAACTTTCTGAGTAAGGAGAGAAAATTAGTTTGCAGATCTATGGAGGCGAGGTCGCCCTCGAAAGCTTTGCAGACTTGCCGCGCCCTTGCAAACGTTAACCTCTGGGGGAAATATTCGTAGCAGCTTCTCCCGATTCGAACGCTTCCTCGATGGAGAGGGCATGCTGAAATAATAATAATAATAATAATAATAATAATAATAATAATAATAATAATAATAATAATAATAATATTATTATTATTATTATTATTATTATTATTATTATTATTATTATTATTATTATTATTATTATTATTATTATTATTATTATTATTATTATTATTATTATTATTATTATTATTATTATTATTATTATTATTATTATTATTATTATTATTATTATTATTATTATTATATTATTATTATTATTATTATTATTATTATTATTATTATTATTATTATTATTAAGTACACTATTGAAGGGGAATGAACTGTTAAATATCGTGTGTGAAGAATGGAAAAGGAAAGAGTTCCCGAGTGTTAACCATCTTTATACCTAAAGTTGAGGAAAACGTTTAACGAACTCAAACTCTTCATTTGAAGTAGAGTATTTTTGATGGTAATGAATGTTTCCTACCCCTTCATTACCCTTTACTTTTGATGGTAATGAAGGTTTCCTACCCTCTTCATTACCCCTTACTTTTGACGGTAATGAAGGTTTCCTACCCCTTCATTACCCCTTACTTTTGATGGTAATGAAGGTTTCCTACCTCTTCATTACCCCATACTTTTGATGGTAATGAATGTTTCCTACTCCTTCACTACCCCTTACTTTTGATGGTAATGAAGGTTTCCTACCCCTTCATTACCCCTTACTTTTGATGGTAATGAAGGTTTCCTACCTCTTCATTACCCCTTACTTTTGATGGTAATGAAGGTTTCCTACCCTCTTCATTACCCCTTACTTTTGACGGTAATGAAGGTTTCCTACCCCTTTTCACTACCCCTTACTTTTGACGGTAATGAAGGTTTCCTACCCCTTCATTACCCCTTACTTTTGATGGTAATGAAGGTTTCCTACCCCTTCATTACCCTTTACTTTTGACGGTAATGAATGTTTCCTACCCCTTCATTACCCCATACTTTTGACGGTAATGAAGGTTTCCTACTCCTTCACTACCCCTTACTTTTGATGGTAATGAAGGTTTCCTACCCCTTCATTACCCCTTACTTTTGATGGTAATGAAGGTTTCCTACCCTCTTCATTACCCCTTACTTTTGATGGTAATGAAGGTTTCCTATCCCTTCATTACCCGTTCATTATCCCTTACTTTTGACGGTAATGAATGTTTCCTACCCCTTCTTGGACGACACTGAGCAACTTGTTACGCTTGTTTTCATTAAGAAAAATGGCCTAAAAAGGTATTTTCATTATAATAAAAAAAGTTAAAGATATTCTTAAAATGAAAAGGCTCAGTCGGTAGAGCGACAGAGTCGAAAAGGCAAGGGCCCGGGTCCGATTACCAGTCCGGATCCTAGGTAGCAATTATCTAGAGAAGCTACATCCCTCCCCCACCTAGAATACGGATATGAGCGCGAGGTACGAATTTTTAGATAAAAAAAAAATAATTAAAAAATAATGTAATATAACCTGGCAACACATCGCCGTAGATTTCTTTCAGAACTAATTTATTTTATTTTTTTATTTATTTTTTATCAATTTTTATTTGTAAAAAATATCGATCATAAATAATTGATGAGTTTAAGAGTTTAACAAAGTTTGGATTTGAAAGTTGTTGTCATTTTCTTTAATATGTTTTATCATCTCTCTCTCTCTCTCTCTCTCCCTCATCTATTAGTAATGAAATTCAAATTACATATACTCATATATATATATATTTTTTTATATATATATATATATATATATATATATATATATATATATATATATATATATATATATATATATATATATATATATATATATATATATATATATATATATATATATAGATATAAAGATATCTATATATATATAAATATATATATATATATTTATTTAAAATATTTCCCTACAAATATATATGTATATATATATTATATATATATATATATATATATATATATATCTTTATATATATATACATATATATATATATATATATATATATATATATATATATATATATATAAATCAATGATTGACATGATGCTAGCTAACGATAAGAGGATGTTTGAAGATGTGAAAAGCTTACCCATGATTTCACTAGATACAGACCATAGAATAGTATTGGGTAAACTGATTTGGAAAAAAAGAAGAAAACTAAGGAAGATAACAAAAAAGATAATGTTTGGAAAAGCTGAGGGTGGACGGTGTGGTAGAGCTGTTCAATGAAAAACTCACACAAGAATTCGAAAGGACAGAAGAACAAGAAACGGCGGAGGAGAGTTGGAAGACCTTTAAAACAAGAGTAGATCGGATCGCAAGCAAAATACTAGGAAAGAAAAAAGTCGCAGGGGGATAGGAAAAAGAAGAGGGCATGGTGGAATGAGGATGTTAACAACGCAGTGAAGCTCAAAAGCAAAGAATATAGGAAATGGATGAAGACAAGAACGGAAGGAAACAGAATATGTAAACTCAAGAAATCATGCAGAGGATGTAAAAAGATAAAATATGGACATTACTTGGAGAAGAATAGTAAGAGAATTGAAGGAGAATATGAGAGACACGGGAAAACTTTTATATGGAATGCCTAAGAACATGAGAGGAAATAAAGAAACAGAAATGCATACGGTTCTGAATAAGAAGGGAGAACCTCTTATAGAGGAAGAGGAGGTGACGGAAAGATGGAGCGAGTATTTCGAGGAATTATTGAACGTAGAGGAAGGGGAGGAGGAAATTGAGGAAGTACCCCTGAGAGGAAGACAAGAACATGAGGAAATTAGAATGATAGAGATAGAGGAAGTGAAAGGAGAAATTAAGATACTAAAAAATGGGAAAAATGCAGGATACGATGGACTGAATAATGAACTATTCAAAACTGGAGGCGGAATAACTAAATGATTGACAAGACTGTTAAATCAAGTATGGAAAAAGGAAAAATACCAACAGAATGGAGGAAAGCAGTAATCTGTCCGATACATAAAAAGGGAGATAAAAGAATATGCGGAAATTATAGAGGAATAGTATTGTTGGTGAGGGTGAGTAAAATATATGAAAGGACCTTGGAAAAAATATTGAAGATGGAGGTCAAGGATAAGATTGGAAAATGGCAGCACGGTTTCAGACCAGGGAAAAGTACCACTGACCAAATATTTTGCACGAAGATGTTAACAGAGAAAATCATAGAGTGGAATGAGAAGGCGTATTCTGCATTAATAGACTTGGACAAGGCATTCAATAGAATAAATATGGAGAGACTGTTGAGAGTCCTAGAGGATTCAATGTATGCCATATCAGAAAGTCTGATAGCAGCCATTAAAATTATGTATGAAAACCCAATAAAAACGAGTAGAGGAACAGGAGGAGAGAAGTGTTTGAAGTATAAACAAGGGTTAGACAAGGAAATGTACTGTCACCATTGCTCTTTGCGCTTTACCTGGACAGTTGTCTTAAAAGGATATGCATTAGGGAGAATAGGGAGCACACGTTGGTTTATGCGGATAATGAGGCAGTGATAACGTCAGGAGCTCAAGACTTGCAAGAAGCTGTGAATAGGTGGAATGAGATACTGAAGTCAATATGCATGAGAATAAACAGAGAGAAAACGGAATTAATGGTGATTGCAAGAGAGAGGGAAGAGATAGTGGTGAACATAGAAGATATAAGGCTTGAGCAAGTTAATAAATTTAAGTATTTGGGCGTGGTATTTGATGATCAAGAAAGACAAGATGACGAGTTGAAAGGTAGAATTGAGAGATTCTCACAGAATTTGGAAATATTATACCCGTTGCTAAAGGAGAGAGAGGGATACCAACAGAGGTTAAAATATTAATATATAAAAGAATTCTAAAATCGATATTGTGTGTAATGGGTCTGAATACTGGTCAATGCAATAACGATGCAAAAAAGTCAGAATAGAAGCCTGCGGGAAATGAGGATAGCTTCAAGACTCATTAGAGGAGTATCGTTGAGAGACAGAATGAGGAGCCGAGCCTGGTGAGGAGAGAACTGGGGGTGGAACCTGTTTTGGAGTGCGTGGAGAGAAACCAGTTAAGCGAATTGGTTTGGACAATTTGGTGATAAAAGAATGAGGGAAAGGGAAGGATTGAGAGGGATGATGGATTGGAGACCAGAAGGGAAAAGACCAGCAGGAAGACCGAGGAAGAGATGGATAGATTCGGTGGCAGAGGCTGTACAACGTAGAGGCAAGACGGTAGAGGAGGAAAAACATTTGAGAATAGAAACTTGGGGAAGATTCTGGAGGAGTAGCACCTGACAGGCATATCCTACAGGATGGATGGTACAATATATATATATATATATATATATGAGGTAATTATTATATATATATATATATATATTATATATATATATATATACTATATATATATTATATATATATATATATATATATTATATTATATATATATATATAATATTATATTATATATATATATATATATATATATAGTATGTTGCAACATCTACAAAAATTTCACACACACACACGTGGCAACAATACTACTGTGGGAACTATCATTATCTGAGCTCTTGCCGTTTCGGAAGAGAAAGTTCTCAGTAGTCACTGTAGAGGATCGATTTAAATCTATATGTATAAAACAAAATGAAGCGAAAAACAATGCATGCGCAACACTAAACAAGAAAGCAGCAACAAAGCCATCTTGCAAATTAAAATCATCCTCAATAGAAAACTGCAACTCAAAATACAATCGAATAGCTAAGTCCCTCGGAGTTAAATCATTAAGATTCATTTAAGCAAATTGGTAATAAAACAGAAATAGATTCTCTATCAATAAAAGAGGAATTATGAGTAGAAAAGAGCAAATGTGAACTTAGTGATTCAAAACGTTTGTGGAAAAAAATGTCTTTAAAAATTAGAAAAGAATAACCTTACAACCGAGTCTTATGACCTTTAAAAAGAATGACTGAATTCTGCAAAAAAGAAAAAATGAATTATCATTAATATACGAAAATTGGCGACTGGAGAAACAAAAAGAGAACCAAAAAAGAAAAAGGTGATCATACCACTGCTTTCCATAGCAACAAAAGATGAGTGCAAATAAATAGTTCCTAGAGTTAATAATCTTACACACTAAAAGTTCTTCAGCAATTGTCAAAATTATCCCTCCGCGGGTCGCGTGGTCAAAACATAGCGTGTCCGATTACCGCCGTGGGTCACCTTTTTGGCCCACCACATTTGGGCAAACCTTTTTTTTTTTTTTTTGCTAAATTCTTATATTATCATTTTAACACATTTTATTTATTTTATGACATTTGGCATGTTGTTCCTAGATATTTTCGTTAATTTATATTTTTTCAGGTATTCATTTTTAAATATTAATTCTGAAAATTGAATGTTTTTTCCCTGTTAGTAGTATCTCAGTGATATTGGACTAAGCCTCTTTTACCCCACCTGACCTTTTTACCCCTAGGCCTCTTTTACCCCCACTCTAAATTTTGGGCAACCCAACTTTTTTTAAACCAAAATTTTGGCAACTCTAATTTTTTTGGCAACCTAATTTTGCAACCTTCGAAGAGGGTTGCGCCATAACGGTTGCGCAGCAACCAGTTGTAACGTGTCCCCCACTAATTTTTTCGGCCAATCCTTTGGTCTTCCATGGGTCAATTTTGGCCAACCCTAATTTTTGGCCAACCCTAATTTTTTGGCAACCCTAATTTTTTTCGGCCAACCCTTTGGTCGTTCCAGGTGTGCATATTTTGGCCGTCACCCTATTTCTTTGGCCAACCCTAATTTTTTGGCAACCGCTAATTTTTCGGCCAACCCTTTGGTCTTCCAGGGTGCAATTTTGAGAACCCAATATTTTTCGGTCAACCCTGTGGTATTCTACGGTAACAAATTTTGTAGACCTTATTTTTTGCAAGCCCTTCGGAGAAGGGGTTGCGCCAGACGGTTGCGTAGCAACCGTCGTACGCGTAGCTCCCCCTAGTTTTGGCCCCCCTTTGACCCCCTTTAGGGACTTAGCCCTTTTTTTGATGTTTGGCCTTGATATTTCGGTCTTGGCCTTGATATTTCGGCCTTGATTCCGTATCAAGGGCTGAAATTGACCATTCTTAAAGGTCAGTGTAGGGATTAGTAGGGCTTATCTTGAGCTCATCCAGGTACCTGCCGCCTTGCCTTTGGTAGGTAACTGTGCTAACATGAGGTCATGTAGGTACCTGACCTGTATGGATCTGTCCTAACTTATCCATCCGCGCTCACATCTCCCCCTACACACACACACACTTGCCTATGTATATTATATAATATATATATATATATATATATATATATAGTATATATATATATATATACATAATATAATATATAAATATATATATATATATATATATATATAATTATATTTATATATATATATATAGTTTGTTCATTCTTTGATGACTCATCTCTTGATGCCGCGCATTGAGATGGCTCATCGCTTTTGATGGTTCATGCTTTGATGTCTCAGCATTTTGATGCTTCAAACTTTTTGTTGCTCAGCATTATTATTGCTCAACTTTGATGACTCAGCATATTGATGACTTCTCATCTTTGATGACGTCATCTTTGTCAGTTCAACTTTGATGATGCCATCTTTGACTGACTCAGATTTATTGATGGTTCAATGTACAACTTTTTGATTGGTTCTAGTCA
>JABUQX010021779.1:5000-7500 GCA_015478945.1 Trachelipus rathkii
TATGTTAGTTTCCATAAGCACATTTCCACCAAAATTGTGAAGGGAAACCAAGCATTGGATAGCGTCAGGACTCTAATTGTATGCTATTTGTGACCAAGATAAGCATGGGCACCTTATATTATATCGGAAGTTGTTAAAACAACCTAAGGATGGCTAAGAGAACACAGAAAACAATTGCCTTTGCTATTCCCAGAAAAATTGCGAAGAGCAACGATCACATGTGACTGCTACTTCTGCATGGTGGATATTACAAAATATAGAAAAGGTAAAAGGAGGGTCCTCTCCATTAACCAGATATTCCTATCCAGATTCCAAATCCTCATAATGAAAAACTTCCTATATCCTTACCATTTCTTCTGTAAGTAAAAATTGCTTTATAACAATACGTAACAAATAAAAGAAGAAAGTATGTTTCTAGCAAAATATATGTGGTAGCTTCTTATGATATATATATATATTATATATATTATAGATATTATATATATTATATATATATATTATATTATATTATATATATAATATTATTATATATATATATTATATTTTTATTATATATAGTATTATATGGGAAGAATGATGAGCTCATTGAAACCGATCATACTTTAACACAGATTTCGTCTGATGAATGTGTGATGGATTTCGTAGGGAAAATAAACTTAGTGTGCCCACTTTTACTCAATCAAAAAGATATCGATAATTTGATTCTAGGGATTTTGCAATTCTAAGTTCAGAGCAGAACTTCTTCATAAGAATTAAATGAATGGAATTACCCAGGAAAAGATTGTAGTGGTATGGTTTACATGGATGTGACATTTGAAATTTCCCATTTACTCTTCTGTGGTTTGAGAATTATGTTATATGTAAATGATGTGAAGGGGTTATTTTCTGTGGGTGATTGTTTCCATTGAACATAAGCCTACGAGTGGCCGTTTTGTTTATCGATGTTCCTAAACAAGAAACTTTAAAAGCTGTATTACTTCACAATGGAATAGAATATCCTTCATATCCTAATTTGCGCACTCATTTGCAAATGGAAGGGTTATGAAAATGTTAAAATTTGCTTTCGAAAATAAAATTCATTTATTTCCAGTAAGAAAGTTGTGGGGATTTTCAAATTATTGGTTTTTGTTGCTTGGTTTGCAAGAGGATTTACGAAATATTCTTGTATTCCCTGTTTATGGGTTAGCGAGAGCACCTGCCTGACCATTACAAAAAATTCATTGGCCTGTAGGAAGTGACTAGCCAGGTCGATTCAACGTGTTTAAACAGCCTCTTATTATAGGTGTTAATAAAGTTTTAATTAACTCTTCTTCATAAAATATTAGAATTAGCAAAGCAATTTGAGAAGGCATTAGATTTTGGATCAGAGGCTTTTCAAGAAATCCGTCTAATGTTTCCTAAACTTTAAGAAGCTAAAGTAAAGGGCGACATATTTACTGGACACAAATAACAATATTGCTTAATCCTTGAAATTGAAGGAAAAGATGAGCAGAATTGAAAATGATGCCTGGTGTGCATTCAGTAATGTGGTTCAGGGATTTTTAGGAAATTGTAAAGATCCAAATTACAAAACAGCTAATAAAAATGCTCATTGATTGTTATAAAAAAATGGGGTGCCGTATGTCATTAAAGGTGCGTTATTTACACTCGCATTTGGACTTTTTTTTCGAGAGAATTTAGAGGATGTAAGTGAAGAACATGGTGAAATATTTCACGCAGGAATATTCACACATGGGAAAGGCCGATACAGGACGTTTGATAGTGCCAATGATGGGTGATTATTTGTGGTTTTTGATATGAGAAACCAAATCGATTCACCAAGAAAATCACGATCCACAAGGCATTTTTAAATCCAAAGTAAGCATGTTTTTTTTGCATATTATAGCATTGACTTATACATATAAGGATATTATTATGTATCTTATCAAGTAAAAAGTTTTTTGTAAGTTTCTGTTCGTAAATTTAAAACTTCAGATAAAAAAAAATTGTAAGGAGGAACCCAACTTGGAAGTTCATAACATACCTTACAAATGTCAAAACTTAATATTGCAGACTTCAAAGTAATCGATGATAGAAAAAGAGTGAAGGTCATTTCTGTGTTCAACGTCAAAAAATATTTAAGATACAATAAAAAAATAAAACGAAACATTTTTTGTGTTACATAGTGTAATAATTAATAATAATAATAATAATAATAATTAATAAATATAATATAATATATATAATAATAATAATATAATAATAATAATAAGATAAAAATAAAAATGAAATAAAAAAGGAATATGGATATAGAATGAAAAATAGTAGAAAAGTATATAATAATATAAAATAAATAACGATATCATAATAATAATAATAATAATAATAATTAATAATAAATAATAATAATAATATAATATAATAATAATAATAATACTAATCATACATTAATAATAATAATAAATAATAATAATAATAATAATAATAATAATAATAATAATAATAATAATAATAATAATAA
>JABUQX010021779.1:12500-15000 GCA_015478945.1 Trachelipus rathkii
ATAGGGTAATACATTTTTCAATTAGTATAAAATCAGAACTAGTAAGTTGTCTTATCTTAGAAGTATTTGAGGAGTAAAGACAAACAGAATCCTTGTTTTTCATAATGAGAGAGAGAGAGAGAGAGAGAGAGAGAGAGAGAGAGAGAGAGAGAGAGAGAGAGAGAGAGAGAGAGAGAGAGAGAGAAGAGAGAGAGAGAGAGAGATAAGAGAGAGAGAGAGAGAGAGAGAGAGAGTGTGGATAGCATAAGAGAGTATTTTTAAAAGATAACTTCCTGACAACCGCAATTGCGTTGTGAAGAAAGTGACACCGCGGTTGCGGTTGTGTAGAACAGTGACAACCGCGGTTGCGGTTGCAGTTGCGGTTGTCAAAATATGTGCGGTTGCTCCGCATTTGCGGTTGCGGTTATTCGATCCATCACTAATATATATATATATACTTAATATATGTATATATATTTATATATATATATATAATATATATATAGTATATATTAATAAATATTATTGTCATATATATATATATATATATAATATATATATATATATATATTAAATAAAATCACTTAATTAAAACCTTTTAACTATTTAAAATGTATTTTGAAGAAAATTTCTTTGTTGGATTGATTAACTAATTTTAATGAATAAAATATCTATCAAAGAGAGGTAAATTTTTAAAAAAGACGTAAATAAATAATATTTTAATTGTTAATATTTTTATTAAATTTTAAAAGTAGTTTTTCTTTTTTTACAGATTTTTAATTAAAAAAGTAAATAAATAAAGTGAAAAAATGGAAAATTTATTTCTGGTGATTTTAATTTTCTCAACTACAAATTCTGAAAGGATTCAAACTCCTCAACTTCGAAAAATAGAAAATCGAATATCGGAAAAGATGTCTATAAAACAGGAAACTTATGTGAGAAAGTTTATGTACGATTTTTTTTTAGAATTTTTGGAGAATGAAAATATTTTCTTGATATTAGACGAGAGATTCTTAAATGAAACAAAGTGGTTAGACATTCTTATGAGAAATATTTCATCTACTTCGCAAGTACTAGTATCATCTTTACAAAATTTTAAATCTTTGACGTTTGATCGATCATTTATAAATGGGATGTTATTCAATGTAGTTATTGTATTTTATGATATCAATGTGCTATTTGAATTTTTTTCAGATCTCTCTTACGACTACAAATGGTGTCCTAATAATTTATTTTTGTTGTCATTAAATTCAAAATCAGAACTAAATGGTTTAATTTTCGATTCCGTCATTCAGAGGTCGAAACACGTTTTCATTGCAAAGTTGTCCTTTGAAACCCAAACATTTGTTTTCGAAACATATTCCTTATATCCTTAAAAAGAGATTCAAACGACTCCTTCAAGTGGAAAATTAATTTAGGATATTGGGTAAAACCACGGAACATTTCAATCTTATTATACCATAGAATAAGGGAATATAGTGGAAAAGGAATAACAGCATGTGCAAAATGTAACTCAAACTATCCTTATGCTTATACTATTGACAATACAAAAGCATGCAAAGGTTTACATCTTGAAATACTTGATATTTTTGCCCAAAAAATGAACTATAAATACAATTTAAAATATTTGTCTGAATATGGAGGGAAATTGCCAAATGGATCTTGGTCTGGAATTTTCGAAGAAGTTAAAAATCGGAAGTGTGATATCATATTAAATACAATAGGAATGAATTCACATATAACTGATGAGTTTGACATATCGGTTAACGTAGCCTCAGATTATATTAGTGTAACTGGTTCAATTCCAAAACCGTTTCCAAACTGGATGAAAATTATGCATCCATTTTCAAAAGATATTTGGGGATGTTTTATTGCTACAAACATTATGTTTATCCTCTTAATTATGTTTGCACTAAACTTTACCGAAGAATTAAAAATATGGAGCTCGTCAATTGTAATTCTAAAGGCAAGTTCCCAATACCAAATATAGAGCACACACACATACGCTGGCGCATATATATATAATATATAATATATATATTAATATTATATATATTATTATATATTATATATATTATTATATATATTATTATTATATTATATTTATATATAATATATTATATAATATATTATTATATATATATATATATATATATATATATATATATTAATATTTATTATATTATAATATATATATATATATTTATATATATTATATATTATATATATATTATATATATATATATATATTATATTGTGTATATATATATATATATATACATATATATATATATATATTAATTATTTTATATTATAAATATATATATTTATAATTATTATATATATTAATATATTATATTATTATATATAATAATTATATATTATTATATTAATTATATAATATTATTATATATTATATATATTATATTATATATATTAGTATATATAATATATATATATAAATTATATATTAATATATAATATATTATATGTTATATATAATTATATATATATATTTATA
>JABUQX010021779.1:20000-25393 GCA_015478945.1 Trachelipus rathkii
AATAAAAAAAATCTATTCCTTTCATATCAAGATCGTTATATATATATATATATATAAATTTATCAGATAATAATAATATATATAGCTTAATATATACTATCTAGTATGTGTATATAACATTATTTATATATATATATTACTAGATAATATATATATAATTATATATATACATATATATATATATATATATAATCCCAAAAAAAGCCCCCCCCTCCAGAAGGAAAAAAAAAACATGCACGGAAAAATAAAAAACCAAAACAGGTACAGGAAAAATAAATAAAAATTTTATTTAATCCGGAGACATTTTTTCTATGTAATTAAAAAGAAAAAAATAACGCTTTTGAAAAAATTTAAAAAATTTTTAAAAATGTGGAAAACGTGTATGATTATTACCGTTTTTCTGACAATACAAGAGCTCGCTTACTCCAGTGAGTGAAGCAAAGGTCCCATGTGATTTTTTTTTCTTTTTTAACTAAAGAATACCCACGGGTAAAAGAAGAACGATGGCAGAGTCGGGGTTTCTCGGCTAGTACCGGGACGAACGTCGGCTCGAACCCCCTAAAAGGGAAATAAAAAGAAAAATTAACATTTTCTCAGAGCAAACATAAAAAACTATTTGCAATCTTGTCTCTCGCACTAAAGCAGAAATGGAAGGTTGATGAGACTGCAAGGTTGTTGAGAGCGTACTTTGCCAGACCAAAGTTTATACTAATATTTAAGGTGGTATTAATAAACTATTAGAATAATAATTTTTTTTTTTAAAGTTTCATCGATGAAAATTGCTTACTAAAATCAAAAATGTTAATTTTTGCTGTAGCTGTTATAATTTTTTGTTACATCATGATGCTTTCGGGAGGGCTGCCATATATATATATTATATATATGATATATATATATATATATTTAGTTGAATATATATATTATTATTAATATATATATATATATATATATATAGTATATATATATATATTATATATTATATATTATATAATATATATATATATACATATATATATATATATAAATATTATATATATATATATAATATATATATATAATAGTTATATATATATATATAATATATATATATATATATATATATATATATATAATATATATATATATATATATATATATTATATAATATATATATATATATATATATATATATAATATAATTATTATATAAATATATATAGTATATAATATATATATTATATTAATATATATAATATATATAATATTTAATATATTTATAAGTGATGCGGTAACATCGCATAACCCCCCGCAATCCGCATTCCCCACCCTTCGCCTTGGCCGCCCGGTTCCGCGAGCATCCGCACACTTATTAAAGATCCCCAATCCGCGCCTTGTGATCCTGCGCGATCGCTCTTGCGGCGATCGTTCTCAGCTCTGCTCGGGAGAACTTCTGTGATAAAGCACCCCCCTTTTTATAATAAACGATACCTTAAGGATGAACCTGAAAATTGGAAATGAAACTGAAAATGAGTTGAAGGCAATTCAAAAACGCCTTGATATTCCATATCTTAATGTTATCAGACTCAAACCCATCTGGAGGATTCAATTCCAGAAGTTTATTCATATATTCATATAGGTTTGGAAGCGTCTTGTTTTTTGGGGGACAGTGGATTGGCCTAGTGTTAGAGCATCCGTTGGCGTCTGTTGTTAACCAATCTCAGCAACGCGGAGTCAACGTTCGAATTCCGCTGACGAAGTAGTAAAATGCTCTGTGACTCAATCTTCATTTATGATTGTTATACGGGGTCCTTATACCTCTTTCATCCCGCTCTTATACCCATATAAAGGTGAATGAGTCACAGAAGATTTACTCTTCGTCAGCCGGGAGTTCGACGTTGACTCCGGCGTTGGAGTTAACAACAACCGGTGCTCTAACACTATGCCACGTCGCACGTCCCATAAAAGGACGCTTCAAACGTAGTTTTTAAAGGCCCCGGTTTTCTCATCCTAATGCTGAGTACTCAAAGGCCTGGCCCCCATATAAATGAATGAGTCACAGAAGATTTTCTCTTCGGTCAGCGGGATTCGAACGTTGGACTCCGCGTTGCTGAGTTAACAACAACCGGATGCTCTAAACACTAGGCATCACGTCCCGCCCTGAAAAAAACGCTTAAACGTAGTTTTAAAGCAAGGACCACTTCGCTTTCTCATTCTACTCCACTCTCCGCTAACCCTATGCTGCCCATAATGCTGAGTACTGTTTCAAAGGCCTGGCCCCATATAATGGAAAAGAATGGTATTGGCTCAAAATAACCTCTTGCTTTGTACGCACTTCGTATTCCAAAGTTAACGATTCTTACTAAATACTTGCAATCGAACATATATACACTGCATTAACTATTCGAGACATTTGAAGAATATACCAAAAAAAAATCAGCGGTCTCCCAGCTTTTGTCTCTGAATGTATCGGACCATTAATTCCAAACGCTAAGAAGCATTTTGAACACATCTTCAATTGAAATGAATGGAAGGTTAAAAGAATGAAAGAGAAGCTGTGAATAATCTCTCGCTAAAGCTAAAAAAACGCTTTGGTTCTGTGGAAATGACTGACCTTCGCACTTGTCTGGCAATCTGTGATTGAACTTACTTAGGATCCTTACGCGTCTTGTTCTCGTTCGGACTATACCCGCTGTTATAAAAGGCACAAAGGCACGTAATTTTGTAACACCAATATTCAGACACAAGTTAAATCGTATTTTGGGTTGCAGTTCGAAAAACTCATATACCTATAAAGGATGAAAACGATTATACAGAACCAACGACCTTCTACAAGGTAAATATAGCAGATTCACTGGAAGGAATTTCTACAGTCGCAGTAGTCAGCCCTGAAGAAAGTCGCACACGATTACCAAAATATGTAGTGCAAATGATTGTAAACTATGACGGGTGGGCCCGTGGAAAAGAAAAGAACTACTTATACAAATGAAGCCAAATCAGGTTGGGTGAAAAGTTAGCAAAATTTTACCAGGCGTAAGTACACTTGCAAGGAAAGTACTTTGCCCTGTCCCCCCCCGCCCACTAGTGTTCCAAGTTGAGAGAGTATTTTAGCATGATAGGCTAATATTGGACGAAAGACAAACACCTCAGAACGAAAAGGCAGAAAAATTGATCTTTCTCAACACAACCTTTCTATATTTGAATTTCAATACTGAGTGCAAAAACGTATATACATTCCATGGTGTAAATTCTCTTTTAATAGGGAGGAGTTGGGAAAACAGGTTGGCGGGGTGCATGTTAAGGTTGGTCCCCTTCCGCGACTCTGATAATTCCAACTATCTGAATAAGATTGTAGCAGGAATTTGGCTTGGCCAACCAAATATTCATTACTATATAGATAATTAGTATATATAGTATATATATATATACGTATATATAATATATATATATTATATATATATATATAATATATATACTATTATATATATATATATATATATATATATTTATATATATATATAGTTTATTATAGTATATATATATTATATATATAATATATATATATATCTATATATATATTTATATATTATATATATATAATATATATATATATTATATATATATATATATAGTATATATGAGACATCCGCAGGATCGCGGATGCGAAAAATGACATCTGCAAGTATCCTAATATGATATCTATATATAATATATATATATATATATATAATATATATATATATATAAATATATATATATATTATATATAATCTAAATATTGACAGGTTAAATCTTAGCATATACATCTATATAGTCTATATATTATATATATATATAATCAGATTAATTTTTTCATTAATTTTTTCGCCGAGTTTTTTTAAGTAGTATAGTAGACCGAAACCAATACACACTCTCTCACCTATCTACCCATTCCTCACATACCACACCATCAAATCTTTAAAATTTCTAACCAATGCATTCATTAAGAATCTAACTCCTCTAACATCCCGTTATCTAAAACAATCTTCACTCACCCTCACTCATATACAAATAAATCTCACATGCATATACAAAATCCCATGCTTTCAATGCACCTGCACCTCACATTACATAGGCGAAACAAATGACTTCAACAGAAGACTCTATCAACATAAACATGATCTTTCTTACGACTCTCAAAACTCCGCTCTTACCACACACAGATCCAATCTCAATCATAACATCAACATAAAAGATATGCGCCCCATCCTACAGGTACTCGACCCCACCAAACGCAAACATAGAATCACTATGCATAAAAAATCTTCCTAATTTTAACATACAAAAAGAAGAATATACATTTGATCCCACACTTAACAACATTCTTTCCACCACACCTTTTTTCAAAAATATAAAAGCAAAATTTACTTAAATCTAAACTACTTCTCATTTTAACAATTTTTACATAAACTTACAAAATATCATTAAATTTATTTAGTCTTCAAATAACAACGTCTGAAAGAGGATCCAGATAAAATAAGGATCGAAAGCTAACGTTTTCTAACAGCTTATGAAGACCATGTAAATACTTTTAAATATATTCTTGCCACTACAGAATTGGCCTCTTCCTCTACTATATATATATATAGTATATATATATAATATTAGTATATATATTAATATATATATATATAATATCACTACTATAATATATATATATATAGTATAAGTAAAATAAAGAAACTTTGTGGAAGGTAAAGAAAACTTGCCTCCTGGTCAGGGGTCGAACCAACGATGTTTCCGCACTGAGGACCGACATACTGGGCACGCTCTAGACGACTGAGCCATCCTTACCCCAAAAAAGTTAGATTCAAGAAACAGCTTTCAAATGATCCGAGCCCCTTCAACGGCGATATAAACAGTTTTCACGACTGTCCTTCCCTCGTTCTGAAGATTTATAGATGTAAATAACTGCAATACGAACCGCATCTTAAAATTTGTATAGTAAAATAAAGAACTATTGTGGGAATTTAAAGAAAATAGTTTTTATTTCTACTAGTACAAATTAAGCTGCGGTCTATTGCATTATTTAATTATATACTATATATTACTATATATATATAATATTATATATAGTATATAGTATATATATATATATTAATATATTATAGTATATATATCATATATTATATATTATATATAATGTATATATATATTTATATATATATAGTATATATATATATAGTATAAGTATATATAGATATATATATATATATATATATATATAATATATATATATATATATAATATATATATTATATTATAACTATATATATAATATTATATATATAATATATATAGTATATATTATTTTATGATATAATATATATATAATATATATATATTTATATATATATATATAATATATATATATATAT
>JABUQX010021780.1:0-17500 GCA_015478945.1 Trachelipus rathkii
CGCGAAAATACGTAATAATGTCTTACATTATATGTAACGTGTGGACCCAACGAAGTTAATTTCAGCTAAACTCACATGCTAGGGACGGGCCGGAGTTCACTTAATTAATATATAATAGTAATCTCGAAACGGAAGTACCTTTGGTATTCGTTGGTCGGTGGGTTCTAATCTTTCTTTTCATCTCATTCTTATCCGTAGACTTTACTACTGAGTTTTTGAGGTATGAGTGTGTAATTTGTGATGACACCACTAATGGAAAAGAATCATGATTCAAGCATTACCCAAATATGTAAGAATCCGCATACTTTTTATTATTTTTTCCGGAATTGAGGTAACGATTGTGATATTCACGCGGATTTTCTAAATCTATCTCTCGCTTTGGACACTTCCGAGTCGGGTCGATAGGTTAGAGCTTCGTTAATCTGTTGTTTTTAAAAAATTTAACGTACGTAGACGGTTCGTTTTGGTCGTATTGGAAGTAAATTGGAAAACCACATTTAAGGAATGAGAATTTTTTTCAAGATCGTACTTTAAAATAATAATATTCTCATACAAAAAAGAATGTTCGAAAAAAAAATTGTCCTCGGTTAAGAGTTGAACGTCCTTCGGAAAAGTTACTCTTTTGCCAGTGAACGAATAAAGATCGTCATTTTTGCATATTTCTCCTAGTTTGACGGAATGTAGTATAATAAAAAGGTCGTCTAAATCTTGGCAATATTTGGATGTCGAAAAATATAATGTTGAGTTTTGCGTATAATTGAAGAAAAAGTATTCGTTTCCATGTTGTAAAGCGACGCAGTATACATCTTTCGCGAGAATATCGCTACTATTTGTCCAAGCTGCAGATATCATTGTCTCAGCTGCAATTGCTCAATTTTTTTCGTGAGACCGTCATCATAAGCGCTCGCGATATCAGTTTTCATACAAAGCCAGAATAAAAAAATAACATCTTCGTGGAGTTACGCATCGAGAGAAACGAGCGATCTCTGGGGAAGGATATTGCTCCATCTCGTGTGCGAGATTATAGCCGACCAAAAAACTGACCCAAAATTGGCTTTTTTACGTCGGAAGGCTTGATTTATTTTAAAGTGTTGTAATATTTAAAAAAAATGTTTTTAATTTATCGCTCAGTATTCTAAGTTGACATGACTCCAAACTTTATTCGATTTCAGGGCGGGTGTCTACAACTAACCATAGTTAAACAAATACAGCGTGGCCAATGTTCACCTTAAGTAACACCATTGAATAGCTAATAGAAACTTTTTATTCCTAATTTTTAAATAAATTTAGAGTGGTGTTTTTCTAGGTTTGGTTTTATCCTTCAGTTTCTTTATTAGAAATCTAAGCATATCATACCAACATAGAGAAATGATCTCATTCTGAATCTGAACTGATTGGGCTCAAGGTCGCCACAAGAGGGCATTCGCGCCGAGGGGAATTAATTTTCTCAGGGATTGAATATTTATTATATATTCATTTTCTAAAAAATGATATTCTTGATACTCAAACAATGACTTTAAAGATCTTTCCTTGCTTAAATCAAGGTGGACAAATATTTCTGAAAATCAGATTTATAAGATTTACTAGATTTTGAAACTGGGAAATAAAACAATTTTGTGGGCAAGAATTTTCAAAATTTCGGGCGGGTCCACACTCCTGAAGGGGACACGCTGCCATCCCCAAATGTGACGCGTACCACAACATGTTCTAATGAGAATCAGCTTTGGTGTATTACGGGATGAAAAATATTAATAAAACAAAATTACTTAAATTTCTTCACTTCAACGAGAATTGGCGATTAATGTTTTTTTATTTATTTATTACGAACCAAAAGTTACAGGCCGCAAGCAAATTGAATGACAGAAGAGTTACAACATCATTTTTTGGGCTCTGCTACAGTCCTAACTTGAATGATTCTCAGTTCGCGGTAAAATCTCGAGTCACTCTAATTAAACCCAGAAGCAAAGAGTCGTGGAAACAGATAAAGAATGTCAGAGTTACAAACTATCCGACTTCTCCTCGCTCTCGAGTGCTAACGTCTGAAAAACACTCTCATTCTCACTTATGAGGTCGATAATAGTTTTTTTATTCGTTTTTATTCTTCTTCTATTTAATGTGGGGTCATTTTAAAATAAAAAAATAATTAAGGGTTATTAATTTTAAAACGTTATCACCTTGCCGATGGCCCTCTACTGGCCGGTTATTAATGCACCTACCTGAAAAGTAACATTATTGTCTTGTGTTATTAAATAATGGTAAATGTATATTTGTACACTTATTTTTTTGAATGGCGAAATACAATAATAATATAATATCGAAAATGGCACTTAAACTTGTGGATTCAATATTTCTTTGGAGTCCTCAAAGGAATCAAAATCCATCGTACTCTGGATTACCGAATGTATAATTAAATTAGTGTCATACGAGATATATCAGCTACCATAGTTTTACAAGGTCAATTTTATTTAATTTTTAACCTGCCTAATATATAAAAGTTTATTGAATATATAATTAATAATCAATAGGCGCAATCTAGGTGGGTAAAAGGCAACTGAAGGGAGAGTGATAGTTGGGTTGATGAGGATACGTAACACACACAAAAACCTAGACAGCCTCGTTAGGGTCCTTAGGTATCCTCATTTTTTGCGGGGTAGAGGGTTCCTCGCTTTTAGAAAGTATTTTTACAAAACTTTTTCCATCAGGAAAAAAACTCTTGTTCAGTGCTCTCGCCCCTTATTAGTTTGACGTAATAGGAGTAGGGAATAAAAGAAAAACCGCTCATTCCTCATGGATTAGGTATTATGGGGCTTTTGCTTTTCTGTCAAAAAAATTTTAGTAACTCTGGATATGGGTTCCAATTAATGAATTTTTTCTCCACTCCAGAAATAAAAAAATCGAAATGCACAGTCGTGTGAACTAAAGCGTGCCTCCTACATAAGGGTGCCATAGAAAGAAACTAGTATGAGGTATAGTGATAAAATTGGGCCTATTTTTTTATCGAGAGATACTGGACGCTTAAGAGTTAATTATCATCTTTTCTCTCAGAAGGGACTTGTTAAAATTTTGGCAACACCAATATATATTGCCGGGGTTTTAAAAACACCCGTTTTTTTCCCCCCTCTTTAGTGGGAATTCTTATTAATGCGTCTATGGCAACAAAATTTGATCCCTTACTGAAATAAAAAATCGGCGACAATAACCCTACTTTTGCACACTCCGCATTTAATATAACAAAAATGGTAATAATGAAATATATTTCTGTCAATAGCTGCACACGTTGAAAAAGGAAAAAATAGGCAACTACCAATGCCACCCGCGTGGGAACTAGCTATACATCAATCTGAGCAACCCTCACTTTGAGAAAACAAAGACTAATTTATGAATCTTCACCTCTATAACATGCAAGTCTTACAGTTTTGAATGAGCTCATAAAACATACCTTGGCTAGCAACCCACCGTTGTTGTTGTAAATCTAACCTCACTGACGCAAACTCTAGAGTTGAAGAAAAATTCTCTATACGAGTAAAGGAGAACTTAAAAATTCAGTCGTAGGGTTCTTAGGTACTCCTTTAGTTGGCCGAGAGAGTATATGACCTGGAGTGGTGCGAGAAAAGTTTTAATGAAATCTTTCTCCCTCTGTTATTACAGACAGACCTATTCCATAAATTAAGTTATTATGAGTATTCAATTCGCTGTAACTTTTGAACGATGCATCCTAGTTTACTTGTTCAATGAAACTTTTTTTCATTGGGGTTAGTACAGTTTTGGGAGTGGGTGTGCACAGTAATAAAAACCGTTTCCTTTATCAAACCATTGGTCCGCTTTTTAATTGTTATTAAGAAAAATATAAATATTATAGAGATATTAAGTATATTCTCAATTATTAGGATCATATAATAATTATTTTCCACCAGAAATAAAATATAATAAAACGGGTGGAAAATATTATAAGGTCTAGGGTTAAACTTATATACTAATAGCCTTACACTTATTACTAGGTTGAGGTCATATACTTAATTATATGGATAGAATTAAATTGGGTGTCAATTATTTATATCAGGTTAATGTAACTAATATATTATATATATTTTATATTTACCACCTAAATTTTAAATATAATAAATATATTTACCCAATAACGGTTTCCCTATTTTTAAGTGGCGAGTTATTATATATTCGCGTTAATTAGGAATATAAATTATTATTTGATTCTCCATAACTATATATAAATCATCGCTTCAGACCACTAGTATTTCAACTCATACTTACGGCTTTATTAATTAAAATAAAATGGGTAAAATAATAATATATATTTATAATCTCTAGAATTATTTTATTATTACCGAGTCTAGGCGCATCAAAAGGAAAAAATGCATCTATAGTTTATGAAACTCGATGAATGGAATAAAAGCACAATATTGGCAAATGAAGATACTAAATTTGACAAAGATTAACATTCATCACTTTTCACACGCTCTATTGTCTTAGAGAGGATATTCGGTGTGAATGGACTACTCTTGTTAAATTCTTCGAAAATTGACCGCACTGACGTGACTGGTGAATTGTCTTTTTTGTGAGTAGTAGGTAATCATTAACTCAAATTAAAGGAGTAGATTACAAATGAAAAGAGAATAATCAAAGATCTAAACAGCGTATACAGATATTATTGTTTGCACTTTTCACAAATCTCTCTTCTTATTACATACTAATATCTATCCGGTGTGATCAAAGAATTATTCAAGAAGGATAAATTAAATATTTACCATATTTTTCTTACTAAATTGTCGAAAATAAATCGGTGGTAATAGAAGAGAAAAAGGCGTTTAAATAAATAGCTCAAATCGTAACAAAATCTATTTCTTTCTAGGTAGATAGTTAGCGCACTCAATACTCTACTACCTTCCCTCCATAGCGTTGTTCTTATACCTATTCTCAGATCACCTTTCTTCCTATAAGTATCGCTAACGATACTAGATAGTCTATTTATTATTATCTACAGACACAATAAAATATATAAAAGAGGGTTCGAGTTTTTGTTTTGTGAGGCCTATTATTATCCCTCATCTATTTTTATATATTCGATTTATGTCAGATAGTGACTCACCTAGACTAAAGGATACTGATAGGATAAAGATAGTTTGATTATAGCATAGGATATTAAAAAAAGTTAAGATAGAAAATATCAAAAAATACAATCATGCAAATTAATACTTAACTTAACTATTATTCCTAGACCTGTGACTTATAGGTATTTTGTGAGTGATTTTCACTCAATATGAAAGAGGAGGTGACTGACCTTCTGCTTACACTTATTTTAGTTTTATTTATAATATAATGATTTATATATATTATCGATATATAATTCACAATAAAGTTTAACGTATAAGCTTAATTTCTTCAAGAATTAAACTAAATAATAATAAATATATTTCTTTATATAAACTACTTAGCTTACTTATCATCAAATCGATTTCATTCTGTTTTCTTATCTTCGACAACTGTGAGCTGGTTTATTAGCTGAGTATAGTATCACAGGTAAAATATTTCGACAGAAAATGATTACTTATATTTTTCATTTATACTCACAGGCTCATGCAGTGAACGTTATTAACGCTAACGCGTAAGTTATTTATATAATCTATACGTGAGATCATTAAATTTAGATTAGAAAAAAATCGTTTATTATATTCAAACATCTCGTTCAAGCTCACTATCATATCAACTAGATAACTACTATAAAAAATTATAAACGATAATATATATGATGATTCTCACAATATCACCATATAAAGATATAAGCTGTTATACTAAAATAAAGCTCAAGTATTCTAATTTAAAATTTAATTAAATTTAATATTTTTTATACACGTCACAGATAGAAATACTAAGAGGATTATAATCGCAAAACAATTAATTTTCTCATTTTATATATTACTATCACTATACACTATCAATTTATGTCACAAACTAAATAGTAGTATTAGCGTGAGTGAATATTTTAAACTCAGTCACTCACATATCAAATACAAACCTGTAACTACATAATATCAGAAAAAGTTTTTATTTTACCCTTCCCTTCTCCTGAAATAGCTTAAAAAGATTTAACTATCTAACGCTTTTCAATAAAATTATCTATATACTTTCCACAGTTGTGAATTTTACTACATTTATTATTTTAGTTATTTATTAATAATTAACACCTACAACCTACAATAACATATAATAGAGTACTCCAGTCATCGTACTCAAGCTCGATGTTTAAGTTAAAAATTAATTATAATATACACTCAAAGTGACACGTGTATGATTACAATATTTATTTTTTAGTTATACGAGTTCTCACGAATAGTACTCTCTCCTCATAATTATTGAACCTAAAGAGCAACAAGATAGATAATGTAGAGAGAGATATGAGAGAATTTTTACTACCTTGTTTTTCTGTATTTCTGATACCGCGAAGTAAATATATGAACGCTCAAGCTTTAGTCAGTGTATATTAAGACGAGATAATAATATAAAAAACATACTAATGAATATATATTATTACAATACAAACGCCTCTAATATATAAATTTAGATCGGCTGTGAGATGTTGTATAGCCGAGAGCTACAACGACGAATACTAACCTAAAACGTATATAAATTTTGCTAATCACAATGGCGATGCTTTCAGCAGCGATACGACGACGAGACCGGCTGTTGAGGCCCGAGGCATCTTCGATTACACTTCCGGAAAGTCAAACCGAAATAGTCTCATTTGTTTGAGGCTGCTGTAGGTCGATTGAGTCGTATCCATTCATTTCACCAAGATGTGCGTCTCTCCCAGCCCTGCTACATTCAGATCCGCGATCTGGTGGTGCTGAGGTTGAGGCTGAGGCTGATGCTGCTGCTCTCACCATAAGCTCGGTCAAGGTCAAAGTTATTGATTCATGTATTTTTTTTTGGAGGAGAATAAAAAACAAATTAAATAAAGCCGTTTTTGAAAAAATATTTATTGTTTCATTTCCCCTTCCCCCTAAAAAAAAGAATAGTAAAAATAACAGATAAAAATCAATCGCGTTACCTTACCCCGAAACTATTTGAGATATATAGTATTAGCGATATAAATTGCAATAATAAAGAAAATGCATTAATTCACAACGTGGAAACGAGGAGCGCATTATTTTTTCAGGAATTCTGATATATTTTTTAAGTCAAATAATTTTTTTCACAATTTTAAGATTTTACTGGCAAGTAATTGATCAAATGAGATTTCGAGTTGTTTGAGCGCAACAGTCGTGTACACTTTTTAGAAGCATTGCTGATTATTTGTGATTAGAGTGGCATATTTATATGTTAATTTAAAAGCTTAAGAGCATTGGGGTGAACTGCTTAAATGATAAATTATACGTAAACTTGTTTATTCACAATACAAGTCACAACTTAAGTTTTATATATATATATCATAAAATCAAAAATTTTGGAAATTTAAAATAAAATTAATACATTCATTATTTTTTTCAATTCTATTCAGACATACATAAAGCTAGTGAACTGGACATCTTGTCAAAATTAGAGCCAGCATAGCTCTCAACACTATATACGTCAATTATTCATCTATCATACAAATGTCTGAAAATGCCCACACCGAGCTCATAAAACATCCAGAACTAACAACTTTCTCACAAGATTATTACTCAAAAAATAATATCAAATAAGTTGAAATAATGTTATCAAGAATAATAAATTTCCTGATTCTAAATTTCAGTTATAAGTTTTATTAAAAATTTAAGAGAAAAAAGTGATACCTTTTAATAGATAAAGTTTAAAAAATTTATTATTATTAAAAAACAGGTTTTCATCAACTAATTTATAAATCTTAGGAGTATGTAAATGTGTCAATCAAAATATTGAAATTTCATTTAAAAAAAAACGTATAAATATTTAAAGATCACTACTTTTAAAAACAAATTAATTCTGTGTCTCTAAATTTTTTATCATGAACAGATTTTCATGAGATTTCAACTAAAAAAATTTATTTATTTAAATGTACTATATATATAAAATAATAATAAAAACTAATTAATAATTATTTATTACATTATTTAAATTTTGGCCAGACAGTAAATATTTTTCATCTCGTTAGTATTATATTTTAGGATAAAATGTATATTTATTTATTTAAAGTATTGCTGTTAAATTTACTTGAGTTATCATCATTTAATTAAGAAAAAAAAAGTATTTTAAAAGATTATTATAATTTTTAATTAAAAACTAGGTTTTTCACATTAGCATAATTATGTATAGAAATGAAATAGAAATAAATAAAACAATTAATAATTGATTAATATTAACATTAAAAAACGTTCCAATTAAGACACCTTATTTAAACCTATTATAATAAATGAATTTATAAAGCATTATTTTGAAATTGAAAATTCAATGAAACATATTAATATAAGATTTTATTAAATTTCAAATATATATTATATTATACCGTTTAAATAAACTTACAATTTTAAACATTTATCTAAATAATTTCTTAAATGTTGAAAATAAATAAAATAAAATCCGTACACTTTCGTTAAGTGTTCTAAATTTATAATGTGAAAAATTATTTAAGAAAAAGCGATAATTTTTATAGAAGTATAATAATTTTTTATTAATAAGATCAAAGGTTTTCCACAACTTTATGAAATAAATTTGGTATATTTTAATATATAATAAAAATTATTTAGAATAATTTCAATTAAAAAAAACGTAAAATTTAATAAGACACATCATTAAAACTATTAATTAACTTCATAAGTCATATCCTACAGTAAAAATTGGCATTTCAAAGATTTAGAACATTATTTAATTTTTATCAATGTCTAAATATTGAAAATAGTTAAAACTCAATTTTAAGTATTTACCAAAATAATTTCAAAATGTTTAGAAAATTTCTACAATAAAATTGTATTTTTAAGAGTATTCTAAAATTTGAAATAATGTGAAAATTTAAAGAGGAAAAAGCGTAATTAGCTTAGAAATTTAATTATTTTTTTTTATCAAAACATTGATTTATTTAATCGTAATTCAAATAATATTTTTGAGTATATATTAAAAAATAATCAAATATTGAAATTTCATTAAAAAACTTTAATTTTAATGAACATCCTAAAACTATTAATTAATATTCGCTTTTCTGCTTTTTTTGATAATATTGTCATTTCAATGAAAACACATTATTTTAATTTCTAAAAATGTCTGTAAAAACTATTTTTTAAGGAAAACTTCAAAATATTTTAAAGACATCTCAGCATATTATATTTCTGATATCAGATTTTTTGAGATAAAAACGGAATCTTTATAATTATTTGTATTTATCGATAAATGTAGTATAAATTTAAAGAATAAGCGTAAATATATAATAGTAAATATTAAATAATTTTTTATTAAAACAAGAATTTAATTATTCACCATACTAAGGTTTCGTAATATATTTGTGTTATATCTTCTTTAAAAACTAAAATACTTCGAATATTATTTATTTAAAAAATGTCAATTTAAAACCTAAAATTTAAGACACCTAAATTCGCTTTTCTGCTTTTTGAAAATTGCATTAATCTAATTTTGACCCAACACATTATTAAAAGTTAATCAAATGCTTGAAATAACGCAGCCGTGTTAACCAAACTTAATTTTAAGATTACCAAATAATTTATATGCAAACTCGTGGAAGGATTAATAGAGGAAAAAAAATCCGATATAACTTTTAAGAGTGTTCTAAAAGTTTGATAATGAAAATATTAATGCAATAGCGATAAATAATTAAGAGTTACAAATTTTTTATTAAAACAGGTTTTCACAACTCAATTTCAAGATTTGGTATTTACTAGGATATAAACAAATATTGAAATCCTATTCAATTAATTTAAATAAGTCGGAACTATCAAGGAGACCACGAACATAAAATACAATTAATACAATTCTCTTTTCTGCTTCTAAATTATATGAATTGCAAGTCTTTCAATGATTCATAAACACGGATGGTATATTTATTTCAAATGTTGAAATAACGTTAAAAACTCTATTTTAAGAATTACCAAATAATTTCAAATGTTGAAATTTAGGAAAAATCGTACTTTTAAGAGTTCTAAATTTGTAATGTGAATGACTAATTGTAAGCAAAATCCAATTTTACAAAGTTAAAATTTTTATTAAAACAGGTTTTCTATCCTCAATGGCATAAATGAAATATTTGGATGACTTTGAGTTGAAATATGTTATAATTTCAATGTAAAAAAACGTAATTTTAAGACACCTAAAAACTATTAAGAGATTCTTCTGCCTTTTCTGTTTTTTTTTTTTAAAATTGCACTTTAAATGCAGCACAATTATTTTTCAAATGCTTGAAACACATACCGTTAAAAGGTGTAAGTTTTAAGAAATTAAACCAAATCACACATTTCAAATGCTTGAAATTTAGATGCGCCAAAAATCGTACCTCTTCTAAGACGTTCTAAATTTGTAATGTGAAAATTTAAGCAATAGCGTAATTTTAAAAGTTAAAATTTTTTATTAAAACAGGTTTTCACAACTAATGAAATATTTGGTATATAAAAACAAATATTGAAATTTCATTAAAAAACGTCAATTTAAGACACCTAAAACTATTAATAAATTCTCTTTTTTCTCGCGGTTTTTGAAATTGCATTTCCATGGAAACAACATATTTTTTCAAATGCTGAAACATACCGTTAAAAACTTAATTTAAGTTAACAAATAATTTCAAATGTTGAATTTTAGGAAAAATCGTAACTTTTTAAAGTTCAAAAAAATTCTGATAAATCGTGAAAATTTAAGCAATAGCGTAATTTTAAAAGTTAAAATGTCTTATTTTAATTAACCTAGGTTTTTCAACCATAATCCTAAATGAGATCCACTATTGGTATTATATTAAACAACAAATATTTCCGAATTTCAATTAAAAAACCCCGTCAATTCTAAGACCACCGGGCTAAAACTATTTCAATAAATTCGCTTTCTGTTTTTGATATTGCCATTTTGAATGAAACACATTATTTTCATAATGGTCGAAGAACATCCGAGTAAACAAAAACTCAAATTTTTATCAAGATTTCAACCCAAATAATTTCTTTCAAATGTTGAAATTTAGGAAAATCGTACTTTTAAAGAGTTCTAAAATTCGTAATTGAAAAATTTAAGAAAATAGCGACGTAACTAATTAGAATGTGTAAAATTTTTTATTAAAAACGGTTTCACAAATATGAAATATTTGGTATATAAAACAAATTTGAAAATTTCATAATAATCAGAAACATCAATATTAAGACACCTAAAACAAATAATAATCTCTTTTCTAGCTTTTATGAGATTGTAAATTTCATGAAACACAATTATTTTTTTCAATGCTGAAATACCGTTAAACCTCAATTTTAAGATTTACAATATATCTTTCAAATGTTTGAAATTTAGGAAAATCGTACTTTTAAGAGTCTAAATTTGTAAAGTTGAAAAATTTTAAAGAAAACGAACGTAAAATTGTGAAGACAATTAAAATTTTTTTTCCAATAACATCTTATGGTTTCACAACTAATGAACCTCATATTGGTATAATTCCGTAAAAACAATATTGCAAATTCATTAAAAACGTAAATTTAAGACACTAAAAACTTATTAATAAATTTCACTTTTCTGCTTTTTCGACAATTGCATTTTCAATTGAAACAACATTATTTTTTTCCAAATGCTGAAAAATAACCGTTAAAAAGACAAAGGATTTCTAGTTAACTAATACAAGCAAAGGACAAAGCTTCTCTTTACGGAGAAAATTGTATTTTTTAATTCGGTTAGATATATCACTAACTGAAAAATTAAGAAGAAGCCTAATTCCAGAAATTAACTTTGCTTTGACTTAAAGGAGGTATTACCACAAAGAATGAAATATTTGGTAATAATAATAACACAAAATTAAAAAATATATGAAATTTCATTAAAAAACGTCCAATTAAATAAAACATCTAAAACTATTAATATTAAATCACTTCTCCAGTCTTTTTCTGAAATTCCGAGAGATTTCAAAATGAAACACATTATTTTTTCAAATGCTGAAAGTACCCGATTTATAAAACAATTTCACACATATATTAAGATATTACTAATATTCAAATGTTGAAATTTAGGAAAAATAAGTACTTTTTAGAGTTTCTATAAATTCGTAATGTAAACCTTCTTATAAGAAAAAGACGTTAAATCTTTAGAAATTATAAAAAATATTTTTAATTGATAACATTGGTTTAATTCATACCTTTCAATTTGTTCATGTTGTATACTATATTATGGTATACTAAATCAATAATCATTAATCCATTGAAATTTTATTAAAAAACGTCTAGTTACTTTAAGACACCTAAAACTCAATTAATAAAACCTTTCGCTTTTCTGCTTGTAACAAATTGCCATTTCAATGAAACAACATTATTTTTTTCAATGCTGAAAATACCGTTAAAAACTTAATTTTAGATTAACCAAATAAATTTCAAATGTTGAAATTTAAGGAAAATAATCGTACTTTTAAGAGTTCTAAATTTGTAATGTGAAAATTTCATCAAGAAGTCTATTTTTGGGTATGGAAACTTTTCTTTTTCTACACAGGTTTTCAAAACTAATGAATATTTGGTATCATAAAACAAATATTGAAATTTCCATTAAAAACGTCATTTAAGACACATAAAACAATTAATAAATTAGCATGTTATGGGTGAACGAACATATAATGGAGAACATTGTTTGAGAAATCTGTTTTGTTATAATGCTAGAACTTAATTTAAAATTAAGTTATATTGCTTTTTAATATATAAAATATTTTTTGAAAATAATAAATTATCGTAATTTGAGATACACTCTTTCTCACATTATTCGTCAAAAGAATTCCTATACAAATATCTCAAACAGTATTTAAAATTTCCTCTCAATGCTTCACCGTGTCATACCTTGGCATCATTTCTTGCACAACATCTAAAACACTTACAAAAAATAACCATCTTCTTATAAAAGGAAGCAGTGTGTTCATTGTACTAGAGAACCAATTCGTTTTATTCAATCGTTCATTATTTTTGAGCCTCAATTCTTCCCACACCTCAGCCATGCTCCGCTCCAAGATTGTAACCATCCACCCTGTCAAGCACATTGAACTTTATAGAATATAAAACTTTTGCTTATAATTTCCAGGAGCGCACTAAGTACTAAATTGGAGCCACGTAGACTAAGAATGACTCAACTAATGACCACAGTGTATCAATTGTAAAGTAGAGTGAAAATAAAATTCATCCCAAATAAAAAAAATATCACAAAAATTATTAACTTATATGGGAGTTATAGGGAGCTTGTACTAAACATGTGAAAGCACTTACGTCTTTTCTGCTTTGAAAATTATGGATGTAACATTTTATTTGACTCTATCGGCCAGACATCTACACTTCGTGCCACGAGAGATACTTATTGTTTTCACACGCGCACGTTAGTACGTAAAGATTGAAATATTCAGAAACGTATTTGTATATATATAATTACACCAGCCAACCTATTTCCCTGGGTTGCAAATATGAGGCCTACAGTATGAGCAAATAATGTATTGTCATTTAAACTATTTCCCTAATTTCAAAAGTAAAAATAGTTTAAAATCAATTTTCTCGACCAATATAATAAATTGAATACTGAGACACTTGTTCTCAGGACGCGCACACATCTCAATGGACTAAACAAAATAATAAAATCTTCACATTTACTTCTTCAAACAGAGGACTGTCTCTCACTCACAACCATAACACTTCTTATAAGCTACTCTTTAATCTACATTAGTTATTACTCGATTGCAATATAGCATCACACCTATATTTCACGTTATTGTACATCACCGAATACATATACCCACAGGCCTGGATTCCAATAGCTATCTCGCTCGTAACCAATCGCTCTCAAACTCCTGCAACACTTCAAAACCTGCAAATGCATTCACTCATATAATAAGGTAGGTCGCGCCGCCGTCGCCTCATCTGCCATGCGTCCCACAGACACTACATTCTAACAACCATTATTCTGTCAGCGCCCACCTTCAAATTCTTTCATAAGCCACCCCACATCATAATACACAAATTGAAATAACGCCAAGAGAGACATAACACAACCGCTCCAGCCTACTCCCGACTATAATAACACCTATACACACACACAACAACGCAATCACTTTTGACACGCACACACACTTACACATATACACATTATTCTCACACACGCCTCACTATCGTCATACATTCTTTTGATTCCATTCAGAGGGCTACGGCACCCACCACTACATGATCAAGCTAACACCCTGCATAACACAGAAGCTTCTCCAGGCACAAACCTCATAGGGTTCGACACCCATGAGGGGGGACCCCTTTGATTTAATATACCATGCAAAACTTTAAATACCAATTTATTCTTCTTATAACTACCCTATCATATTTTCATTTATTATTCATTATATTTAGCTTCAAATGAATATAAAGTATTTTAATATATCAACTCACAATCCTTCATATATATATATACTACTTTCCATTAAAAATCAGCACCTTGTTTATCTGTAGTCAACGTACAATCAGTCGCTTTCAGTATATTATAATATATTTATATATATTATTATATATATATATATCACTCGAGGTCGATACAACTCTATTTCGACACCAAAAATATATTTAATCATAATACATATATTATATTTACTCCTATAATAACTGCATCATACAAATACAATCCATTGTACTATTAAATAATTTCTAACAGTTCCCGTATTTTAATCTAAATTACGGCCTATTTTATTAAGTGGTCAATATAATATACTTATATATATATGCTACATACTCACTTCATATATCCTCTCAGCACCTATATACTTACCATAAACGGATTTAATTTAACTAAATATATTATATATACACTAATCATAATATAATACAATCAAAACATTATATATTGCCTCTACGTTCTATGAGAATCACATATTTCATGACGCAGGTTTAATTTATTATATCATTATAGTATAGCCCTTGCAGTAATTATTTAATAACCATTCATGTATACATATAGTACAACTATCTCACATCACACTATATATAACACTAATTTATCACTTACTTATTTATAGCTAATTATAAACTACGTCATCTACGACCAAATTACCTATATTAATTATACGCTATTAATATCTATTTATAGGGCATAAACATCATTTAAAATATACTACTTAAACAACTATATATATATATATATATATATAACATATAATATATATATACTTTTTTTTTTTTTATAACTTTTATATATATATGATAATATATAATATATATAAATAAAAAATTAATTAATTAATTATATATATATATAGTATAATCAAGTATAATATTTTACACGTAGTAGTATTATCTTTATTCCAACACTATACTACCCTTCATACATATATTCACATTTTATCTATTACAGTATTATATAAGCATATATATGATAAATAACACCTAATCGTACCTATTTATATACCTAATATATATATACTAATATTATTATAACACTTTATATCGTGGATATACCTTCCAGAAGAGGGCGTTCCTCACTATATTTGACCTATAGTAATTGTATGTCGCCCAATTCATTAACCCTTGTACTAGCTTACATTTGTCCAAACAGTACTATATATAGCCTCCTTTCATCATTGAGCAATGGTAAAGTATAATCATCTCTGAATTTGGAGCACTTTCCAGTAATGCTAAGGATTTGGACCTTCAAAAGAACCACTCACTAGTTGTGCACTCATGATGCTGTGTATTTTTTCCATTAGCTTAGAGAATGAGTAGGTAATGGTAGTACCAAGTAAATACTTATTCATCAATAAAAGAGACATAAAGACTAACACAATAAATTAGAAAACAGTTAATAATAATACAAATAGGAACGGGAAATAATTAAGTAAATGATAACGATAAAAGTTTAATCGTTATTAAAAAACTGCAACAATAACAGCAACAACAACAACAACAACAACAACACAACAATACATATAACAATATATAATTATAGCACTTTCTAAATAACAAATAACAATCACAGACACATAACAATTAACTAATTACAATAACGATAACACACACATACAATAATAACAACAACAACAACAAACAGCAAACAGCAACACACAAACAACGTATTATCAGTTGGAGGAGCAATTGCAAGAACAAAAAGCCTAGAAGATGGTTGATACAACCAAAGGGTTAACATACTAGCAACAGGTTTAGCAACTCTTTCATACATATTATATAACGTGTATCATTTTTTTTTTTTAAAAACACATTCATCCTTTGTCCATAGCACGAAGGTACGGATATGTTTTTTATTCCAACTACAATAAGAAATTATATACAACTAACTTGAAGATATAATGAATAATTATCACACCACACACTAAATATAACACTTTATCATTTTTAGCTAAATAACAAGCATAAACTAAGAATTAGGCACTAATAATAACATAAGATTTATATTTAATATATGTATATAATACAGCTTGTATTAATAAATTTAATAAATACAAATCTAGATTAATTATTAACAATGCAGAAGAATGGATTTAATATATCATTTATAATAAAATTGCTTTTATATAATTAATATACCTATATATTATCCATTATATAATATATATATAATATATATTGTATTCACTATATATATATATAAATAATACTTCTGTATCATTTAATTTATTTAATTATATATATCATATCACCTATATATAACTAATTCATATCCTTACAGAGTATCACCTATTTACCTTTCATCGCATATCCAAATCGCGCCACTAACTTTAATATTTATTAAACATAAAACAACAAATAAATTATATGAATTATATACCATAATATAATAATCTATCAGCTAATATTGCAAATAACTAACTATATACTATATATATATATATATATATATCCCTGAATCCCTGATATATAATAATTATATAATATATATATAAAATTATTATTCTAACATCTACCTATTCATTCTACTACAACATACTAATAAATAATAAATATATATATTTAATATAACTTATTCTTCTAGAAAATCAATTATTTTCTAAACACACTATCTATCCTAACACCTAATATAACTCTAGTTTATATATAAATATATTATATTATATATATTAATTATGGTATATTATATATATATATATATATATATATAATATATATACTATATATATAAAAATTATATACTTGTGTTTATAAATGAAAAAGTATTTATATAATATTATATACTATAATACACATACCTATATTATACTATATTATACTTATACTCAAACAGAAATATCTAATATCACCTATTTCTACATACCATTAATTATATATACACTATAATTATTTCACTCTACTTGACACATACTATACCAAAACCAACTGTTATCAGCGCTTTT
>JABUQX010021780.1:30000-32500 GCA_015478945.1 Trachelipus rathkii
ATTATTATTATTATTATTATTATTATTATTTTAGAAATTCTATGTCAGCTTTTGTTTTTATATAAGTTTTACTTTTAACTTCTAATTCTCTAAATATTTTTTTATGATTTTCATTTAATTTTCTTAATACTAGTCTAGAAAATAGTTTGCATAGAAAATAAGAGGCATATTAAATTTATTAGTTTTCCTGACCGTTCGTCCGTAAACTTCGGCATACTTAGAGTTTCGATTCTAAATTGAATGATTATAATAAAGATTTAAAAATTAAAATTACAAATTAGATTTTAGATTTTTTAACATTTCAATTATATTTAACTTTAAGTGACACTACGTTGAACTTATGTTTGAAATGTCTGGTTTAAATGTTTTATGTAGTAAGCCTCAGCTATTTTCAGTTTTTTGAGTCTTCTGCATGAAGGATGCAAAATTTTGAATGAACTGTGATATCAGGTATGAGTGTTTTGTTAATGTTCCGTGAACAATGTTCATATATTTTCTAGGTTAAATCGTGCTGGTATGCCTAATCTGTCCAATCCTATTTAGTCGTGTAACCAATATACGGTCGACGTACAGTCATTCTCGGTACATGCGAATTGGTACACAACAATGTGATTACCTGAAAGGGTATCCTTAGTTGAGAATCAGGAAGAAAGTTTTCTTTGTGGTATAGTTTAACTGTGATTTTTTGTGTTGCTTGTAGATTTAATGTGGGTGTTAATAATGCCGCGTAGGCATTTTTCCCTCTTTATCAAGTCTTTTGTCATTGAAGTTTTAAAATAAAATTTAATGCTTTCAAAGATATATTGTTCGTATTGTCCTGCTTTTTAATAGAGTTTGTTGATGGTTTTGTTAATATTTTTTCCGTTAAATTTTAAAGGTGGTTACAGTTACAGGTTCTTGTTTCCATTCTTGACTTCAAACATCAAATGATTCCCAATCCGACAAAAAGCACAATTTATAAAAGCCTATGATATGAGTTGTTTACAATTGAATCTCTTATATACTTCTGGGGTAGGAGCTGGTAATAAGGCTCAACCACGACAAACATTAATCAGTTGCTTGGACATGTTTGCTGTAGAGAGGTTCATCATCCATTATACATCATGAACCATTTTAATATCAAAAAAGTTATAATATCTATTTAGAGATGTTTCAGATGTAAATTTGAGGCAAGAAAGGTTTTGCAAGCGGTTGATAAACTGATAAATGTCTGTATGGTTCCTAAATATAGTAAGGGTGTCGTCAACATATCTTACATAAAAGACTGGGTTAAATGTATTGTTTTCCCTCATTAATTACAGCTCCTACTCCCCAGAAGTATACAAGAATTCAATTGTAAAAACACTCATATATGGGGCTTATAAATTGTGTTCGGATTGGGAATCATTTGATGTTGAAGTTCAACGAATTAAACAACCTGTCAACTGTAACCACCTTTAACATTTAACGGAAAAAATAATTAAAAACCATCCACAATTTTTCATTAAAAACAGGACAATACGAATAATATCTCTGAAAGTATTAAATTTTATTTTAAAAACTTCAAATGCAAAAAGACTTTGATAAAAAGAGGAAAAATGCCTACGCGGCATTATTAAACACCAAACACTTAAAATCTAGGGCAAACACAAAAATCACAGTTTAAACATAACCACACAAACAACGAAACTATTCTTCTGCTTCCTTCTCTACTAGGATACCTTTCAGTTATCACCTATAGTCCGTGTACCAAATCGCCCATGTCCCGCAGTACTGAACTGTACCGTCGACGTATATTTGGTTTAAACGACGACTAAATAATTGAAGACAGATACAGGGCATAAAAACAGCACGGATTTAAACCTGTAAATATATGAACATTTATTCACGGAACATAACAAAACAACTATACCTGATATCTCAAAGTCATTCAAAATTTTACACTCCTCATGCGAAGCTCATCAAAAACTGAAAATAGCTGAGGCTTACTACATAAAAAATTTAAAACCAGACATTAACATAAAGTTCAACGTATTGTCACTTAAATTAAATATAATATGAAATCTAAAAATCTAAAATCTAATTTGTAATTTTAATTTTTTAAATCTTGTATATAATTCATTTAAATGTTAGAATCGAAACTCTGAAGATGTCCGAAGTTTACGGACGAAACCGGTCAGAAACTAATAAATTTAAATATGCCTCTTATTTTCTATGCAAACTATTTTCTAGACCATGTATTAAAGAACATAATCGAAAATCACGAAAAAAATATGTACTAGCCAAAGAATTAGAAGTTAAAAGTAAAACTCTAATAATAAAAAACTCACAAAGACTGACATAAGAAAATTTTTATTTTATTATTATTATATTATATTATTAAGTTATTATCATTATTAATTATTATATTATTATATCATTATTATTAACTTATTATTATTAAATTATTATTATATTATTTATTATTATTTATTATTATTATTAATTATTATAATTATTATTATTATTAATATTATTAATT
>JABUQX010021780.1:40000-42825 GCA_015478945.1 Trachelipus rathkii
AGGCGTTTGGAACAGGGAAATCAAGTCAAATGCCGACATGACTTGATTGGAAATTCGTAAGGTCGTTAGATTTTGACGCTTGAGGTGTCCATCTATGGGTTTTTGGGGTCGGGGAAGCCGTTTATGAGGTATGTGAGGCGTTTGGAACAGGGAATTCAAGTCAAATGCCGACATGACTTGGAATTTCATAAGGTCGTCAGATTTTGACGCTTGAGGTGTTGAGCTATGGGTTTTTGGGGTCAGGGAAGCCGTTTATGAGGTATGTGAGGCGTATGGAACAGGGAATCCAAGTCAAATGCCGACATGACTTGGACTTTCTCTGAAATTGCTAAGTTTTATACTTTTTATTGGTCAAATTAAGGGTTCCTAAGGGTGGTGAGACCAATTTTGAGGTCAGGTTGGCCAATATTTGAGTTTAAGAAGGGCTATGAATAAGTCTTATAACCCACACTTTTCTTCACCACTCAATTTAGATGAGTTCTAGTTGACTTGTCTTCTTCAAACTTGGCTCCCCATATAAGGGAGACGTAACCTCATTGTAGACGAGGTTACGTCCCCGTGCTCACCCCAGAGGGTGTGCCTCCCCCTAAAAAAAATCGAATGTTCGTAGAAGGTTGAAATTTGGAGAAAGGATTCAGAGTCGGATTTCTGGAAAGAATCGGGTTTGGAATCAGAGGAAATGACAACGGCACCGGTGCTGGAGCCGGTGCGGTACCTAGTTAGTAAGCATTCGTTTAATAATACAATATTATTACTGTTTACATACCTGATACTGTTCTATCATGTACATATCGTCAATTGCATTGCATCTTGCAAAGATAACCCGTCTTTCTAAATGTTCAATACTGACATTTATATTTTCAAATCTCATTTTCTTTTTATAAATGCTAACTAATATAATTTTTTTTTCCTTAAACTGAAACATGCATATATTGGTTGCTATTTTTTTATGTTTTTATTTTACATTTATACTTTATGTTTAATTTAATTTTTATAATTTTTATTTTTTTTTTTTTTTTTTTTTTTTTTTTTTTTTCTAACTATTTTTTTTTTTTTTTTTTTTTTTTTTTTTTTTTTTTTTTTTTTTTTTTTTTTGCTTTAAACATTTTGTTTTTACTAAAAAATTTATTTTTTTTATGTTTATAACTTAAAAATTTTGCATTTTTACATACCTTAGATCAGTAAAGCAGTAAATCAGTAAATCAGTAAATCAAACTGCCCTCCATACCCTCATATCCTTCTGTGATCTATTGATCTATTGATCTATTGATCTATTGATTCAAGTCATATTTTTGTATAACATACACAAAACTTTTATTTATTTTGTTTTGTTTCTTTCACTTTTCGTTTTTACTAAAAAATTTATTCTTTTTGTTTATAACTTTAAAAAGAATTTGCATTTTTACATAGCTTAAAGCAGTAAATCAGTAAATCAGTAATCAAAATGCCCTCTCATACTATACCTTTCTGTGATCTATTGATCTAATTGAATCTATTGATCTATTGATTCAAAGTCCATATTTTGTATACATAACACAAAAACTTTTATTTATTTTTGTTTTGTTTCTTTATACTTTTCGTTTTTACTATAAATTTATTCCTTTAATTATAAACATAAAAGGAAATAAATTTTATAGTAAAACGAAAAGTATAAAGAAACAAACAAATAAATAAAAGTTTTGTGTTATGTTTATACAAAATATGACTTGAATCAATAGATCAATGATCCATAGATCAATAGATCACAGACGGTCAGGAGGGGTATGGAGGGCAGTTTTGGATTTACTGATTTACTGATTTACTGCTTTAAGGTTGTAATATGCAAATTTTTTTTAAGTTATAAAAATAAAATAAATATTTTAGTAAAAACGAAAAGTTTAAAGCACAACAAAATAAATAAAAGTTTTGTGTTATGTTATCAAAATATGACTTAACTCAATAGATCAATAGATCAATCGATCAATAGATCACAGAAGGACATGAGGGTATGGAGGGCAGGTTTGATTTCCTGATTTACGATTTACTGCTTTACTGATCTAAGGTTGTAAAAATGCAAAAATTTTTACGTTTATAAACATAAAAAGAATAAATTTTTAGGTTAAAAACTACGTTAAAGCAAAAAAAAAAAAAAAAAAAAAAAAAAAAATGTAAAATAAAATAGTTAGAAAAAAATAAAAAATAAAAATAAAAAATACAAATAAAAATATAAATTAAATTAAACATAAAGTATAAATGTAAAATAAAAACATAAAAATAGCAACCAATATATGCATGTTTCAGTTTAAGGAAAAAAATTAATATTATTTAGCATTTATAAAAAGAACTGAGATTCTGAAAATATAAATGTCATATTGACCATTTAGAAAGACGGTTATTTGGCAAGATGCAATGCAATTGCACGATATGTACATTGATAGAAAGTATCAGTATGTAAACAGTAAAATAATATTGTATTTATTAACGATCTTACTAACTAGGTTACCGCACCGGCTCCAGCACCGGTGGCGTTGTCCATTTCCTCTGATCTCCAAACCCGATTCTTTCCGGAAATCGACCTGAATCCTTTTCTCCAAACTTTCAACCTTCTACGAACATTCGATTTTTTTTTACGGGGGAGGCACACCTCTGGGGTGAGCACGGGGCGTTAACCTCGTCTACACCTGAGGTTACGTCTCCCTTATATGGGAGCCAATGTTTGAAGACGACAAGTCAACTAGACTCATCTAAGTTGAGGGTGAAGAAAAGTGTGGCTATAGACTTATTTGCTAACTTCTAAAACTCCAAAATTTGGCCACCTGACCTCCAAATTGTCTACCCTAATCGTG
>JABUQX010021781.1:0-20000 GCA_015478945.1 Trachelipus rathkii
GGAAGATGGACATTTTGCTTGTGTAAGAAAAAAAAAAAATAAGAATAATATAAATTTAAAAAGTTGAGCAAATCGAGTATGCGTGTTGTAAATATGGTCATCTGAGGGTGAAGTTAATGAGATATACTGTTTCTCTGGGATAAAAACTCGAATAATGTTTTCGACAGTAGGTAAGCTAGTCTGATTGTGTTGGAATTAAATGTTCGATAGGTGCTCCGGACTTAAAAGAAATGGTAAATAGAATGTGCCAATCTATCGTTGTCGGAGAAAAGGAGAAATAGTAGAAGGAGATTGATTCTGTGAGGAAGGGCAATGTGTAAGTTATCCAATTCTTACGGGTAAAATATTATCAATAAGTTTCGATGAGTTGGGTAGTTAGGATTGTATAGGAAGTGAAAAGTATGATTGATATTTGTTGGCGAAGATATGATCCTTAAAATATAACATTGGATTGAAGTACTAAAATTTTAATTATATCCTTACCAAATAGTTTCTAATAAAAAATCAATTGAGAACACTGTGCACACGAACAAGATACGAAAAGTTTCCTTCCTTGAAATTTATCCTGTTTCAGGAATATTTTAAGGACTCGTGCGAACTATGCATTTTTTTTTAATAAAGCAATTTATTATTGGTACAATTGAAGTCCGCAGTCAGGTAACATAACAGAAAAAAAAATAAAAATGTTTATTTGACAATATATTATCAACTATTGTGATGGAGTTTATGATTTGGAAGAAATTAGATTATAAGCTAATTAATTTATTTAAAAATTGAAAACATTAAAAATTAAACCCTAACAAACGAACCTACTACGACGGACTAGCCCGCAATAATTCTTGTGTTTGTTCCACATTTTTTCATAAGCACTTTTCCAAAATTTGGCCAAGCCGGAATGACTTAACAGAAATTAGGAATTCCTTAGATGGTAGCAATGCATGTTTACATAAATTGTGCTAAATTTATGACGCAACTTAGCATTTCTTACGTTTAGATAAGCACAAAGCAAAAAAAAAACTGCTTTAGACAAATTAAATTAACATTATTGCAAAAATTAGTAATCATGCATGAAATCTTAGAGGTTGCATAAAATAAAAAATAAACAATAATAAAGACCTAGCAACATTTTAGAAAAAATGGGTACATAAAGAATTGACTTAATAAAAAATAATACATAAACAATATGAAACTCACAGCTACATTGATTTCTTCTATCTGCATTTATATATAATTATTATAATATATATACCACTATATAATATATATATATATATTATATAATATATATACATATATATACTATATATTTAAATATAATATAATATATAATAATATCTTCTTCTATTATCCTAACCTTTTTCCAAGATGGGGTAGGGTGGTAAATGTTGGAAAAGAAACAGTAGAAGAATTTATACAAAAGTCGAAGAGCCAGCTTACCGGCAACCTAATGAACCATTAATAGTAAGAACTCGTAGCAGAGAAAAATCACACGTAAGAAAGACTTCACGGGATACGGAAGTCTAACTATGTAATTCGAAAAGTGTAGCGGTATATAACCCTGGCCCAGGTGCCACAACATACCCCTACAAACCCGCAATTGACTCTAAATATCATAATACTCTTTCTTCTCGCTTTGCAACTCACATTTCTTCTGCAAATATTTCCTATTACTCGCTCAATCAACATTTTTCCTTGGTCTCGCCGCAGTAGTCACAAAACCTCACTCTATACATCGTACCACCGACTATTATTCATCTTTCCACATGAAACATACATCTCAAAATAAAATTTCATTTATTCGTCTCGTCTTACCCCTTATATTCAACACCAAAACTCTCTAATACGTTTATTTTCATAAATTCCTCTCACATATGATAGCTCTAAGAATTAATATAATAATATATACTTATATATATCATTATTATATTAATATATATATTATAATATCAAATATTATATAATAATATATTATTATATAAATATATATATATATATATTATATATATATATATATATATATACTATACTATATATTCATATAAACTGTATTTTCACAGTTTTTGCAATTTTTTTGTTTTTTTTTAACATATATATTTATTATATGATACTAACTGAATTTCAGTGGTGATCATTACTGATATCCAAAGTTCGAATATCATTAACTCAACTAACTCACAAAGCACAAAATAAATATTAAAAATTAAATATATAGATAAGTAAGACACACGAAACCATTAAATATTGATAAATAAGCGTATAAAGCTATTACAAAATGTAAAAAAATCAATAAAATGAAATAATATGAAAACGTACAACACTTACAAAACAATTAATATTTGGAATCAGCGTGTAAGCTTATTACAGAAATGGTCAAACAAAAAAAAAAATTAAAAATACATAAAAAAAAAAATTAGGGGCTCGAGCCGCGGGACAGGGGGGACGTTTTCCATTCCCCGTAGGAGAAGGCGAGGAACCCCGCGACACCATAACCAAAAGAAGGGTTCCGGAGGGAAATAGTCCACCCCGTCGTTCACCCCGAAGGCGAGAGACCGAATACTGATCTTTGCGGTTACCTTAGGTATTCCTTTAGATATAAAAAAAAAATTTAAACTGAGCGAATCGTAAACTAACTGTTCTAATAATTTGACTATGTACGTCAATTGCTGTTAGGATATATATAGAATACTATAAAATAAAATAAAAATCAAAAACCAAAAAAAAAATAAGAACATACCAGGTCTATATAAATCAGTATATATATAATATAATATACATAACTATATATATATAAATACTCTATTACCAAAATCTACTATATATCTATATATACTACTAAATATATATAAATCCCTATATATTATATAAATTATATATAATATATTTAGGTCCATTATTTTTATTTTTTGATTTTGTTTATTTTTTTTTATATATTGCTACTTATATGATAGCTGAAATGATTAAGTGGTAAGCGACTGAATTCAAAAAGTTCGAAATTTATAATAATTTACTTAATAAATACATGTATGGTTAAATATTGTTTTCAAAAATTGAATATCTCGAAAAGTACGGCACTTACAGAAAACCCAATTAAATTGGAATCAGCGTATAAAAGCTTATTACAAAATTGTCAAAAAAAATAAAAAATTCAAAAAATACTTTTCATAAATGAATCTTTCGAAAAGTAGACACTTAACGAAAAAATTCCATATTTGAATCAAACCGTATAAGCTTATATCCAAATTAACAAATCTTTTAAGTTCAGTGCAATCGAGCTGACAAGCTTGGTAGTGAACGAGATTATATTCAGGAGGGTGGTGGAACCCCGCCGACAACCCAATAACAACAGAGCGGGGTTTGGAGCCCTCAGAAGAGGGGAAATAGTCATACCATGTTCCCGGAAAGGCGAGAGACAGACTCATATACATCTTTGCGGTTTAGCCTTAGGTATTCCTTTAGTTAAAAAAAAAAGAAAAAATTTAAACTAATGGAAATAAACATCTTATATGGTAGGTTATATTATATGACGTGAAAGAGAAGCTGTCGCAGTACCCAAAAAAAAAAATAAGGATCTCTCCACAACGAGAAAATATAATACTATACCTATCATATTATATTTATATCATTATATATATTATACTATACGATAATTAATTATGATAAGTGATATTAGACGTACGAGAATAGAATATATATTAATATATAGCTATATATAATAATGATAAATAAATCAGAAAAATAAATATAATATAAAATTTAATTCAAATGGGATATTTATTGGAAAAAAAATCAGGTAAATGAAGAAAAAGGTGATGGCAATTTAAAGAGAAAAATTGTTAGAAACATAGAAAGGATAATATGAGACGTGGAAAAATTTCTCATAAGTTGCAATGTAACTTTTATTAAGCTATACACATCAGGACACATCTCTCGCTCGATAACAATTAAAAATATTACAGCGATAGGAGATTTTGGAGCACAAAAGATTTTTCAGTTTTAATTATTACCCATCTTGATAAATTAGAATTCGCAAGATTATATAGTATATTAATATAGGATATTATATATTATATATATATATAGTAATATAATATATATAGATACATAATAGGTAATAGATATATATATAACTAGTATAGTAGATGTAAGATTATAGAGGAAGGGGGAGAGGAACGAGAGACGGATGAATCGATGGACAAGATGCAGTAGATATTCAGATATAAAGATAATGTATTATAGTAATAGTATTCAGAGAGAAGAGAAGGAGTTACAACGAAAATAACAATTGTTTAGTATTTGTGCTTGTTTGAAAATTTTTAGGGGGGACTGCAGTTTCGCAGTGCTATGGCGAGCCGCAATTAGCAAATTTATATAAAAATAACTATGAATATTATAAAATAGACTGAAATAACTCCTTAAAAAATGGCCAATAAATTCTTTATCTGAAATACATTTAGTTTATTAAAATTTATTAAAATGAGAGATATTGAAGGAGTATAAGTATAGAGTAACATCAACTGAACACTACATGAAGTGTGAATGATAAAGAGTATAGATATATAATTGATAATGGTGTATATAGAGTAGTATATAGGATAAATAGGATATCGATTTCTAACAGCACATGTACTGGTGTACGAGTAGACTAAGTAACAGATAGATATAATAGAACGCTGTGTTGTATCACGGTATACTAAGACACATCTTGAGTGATGTGTGAGTCATATATTTCTCTTTTGTAAATTAGCACAATTAGTGGAAAATCCAACCAAACGTAAGAGGTGAAATTTACGTAAATTCTATAGTAAGGGTTCTGATTCGCCGCTGCTTGACCGAATTTAAGGGAAAGAGTGCGTAGAACGAAACGTATTAAAAACCAAAACGAAGGCGTATAGATAAGAAGGTCTTAATTTTGATAATGTTCATCCATATGAAATTAGCTTTAAATCAATTTCTTCCAATACGATAAACTCCATCACAAAGTTGATCAATTATTTGTTAATAAAAACCATTTGTTATTTTTTGTTTTTCTTTTATTCACCACGTGCTATCAGAACGTGATACAAAAATTTTAAACAATGCGTTCGATATGCCCGAATTCGTGCTAAAGACTGGATTAGCAATTTTCTACGAGCAGTTAGCGACAAATGCATAAATGGAAAAACGGCTTATCAAATTAAAGTTTTTAGGATTCAAATTTAAAATTGGACGTATACTTTGTAGTTTTAAGCGTATTTATTGAAGATAAATTACAAGAATTTCTAAATAATTCGTAAAAAGGACGCGAACAGATGAGATTAAAACACTTGTCCCTTAAATGATTAAATTAGAAAAACCATAAAAGTGATAAAACAAGGAGTAATATTTGAAAAATTAATATATAGAAGTCAAACATAACCTTGTCTTAACCTTAAAGTTTTTATGACATTTTAATATAATTTTACGTTACAGTAATATATAATTATCTTATAATATATATATAATAGTATATAATTATATATATATTATATATATATATAATATATATATATATATATATATATATAATTATATATAGTATTATATATTAATATATATATATATAACTAATCACTACTTTCCTTCATAGGTGCTAGGTGTGCGCCGCACACTATAAAAGCTAATTTTTTTTTTTAATTATCCTTTAGCTATAAGGAATATTGTTCAAAATGAAGAAGTTTTTGTCACATTATGTCAATAAATATTAAAATTAAATGATATAATCTCCATAATAATTATTGTTATAATCATGTAGTTAGCGTATAAAAGGAAACTTTTTCAGTGCGCAAAAATTGAACAGCTCATATCGACGTTATCGTCTATTTCACGCTCGTCCATATCGCTCGTCGTTTTCCTATTCTTCAAATACCATTAAATTGTGCTCTTTATTTTAGCACAATGGATTTTGACAGAGAGTGTTTGAATTTACTATTTTAATGTGGTTTATATATATATATGAAATATATATTATAATAATATATAAGTACTATATATATATATATATAATATATATATATATATAATATATATTATATTATAGTAGTATATATATATACTATATACAAAGTGTGCATTAAGGCGTTAACAAGCGTTAATTTGTTAATAACTCCGTTAAATTTTTTCGTTAACTTTCTTAACGCTTTCGTTAATTTTCTTAAAAAATTCGTCTATTAACGAGTTAAAATTTTCCTCCTACATCGTTAACTTAATTTACGAGTTTAATAAATATTTTCTTATTCAGATTTTAAATATGTATTCAGATTCCGATTCGATAAGAATACTTTTTTTTTTCAAAATGCCTAAACTGCTCCTCTCAATGGCTCAAAATTTGTTTATATTTACTCGGTTATAATCCAGTTTAGAATGTTTAACAAAGGGTTGGAAAAAGCCCGAGTTTTGAGGGGAATTGTGCTTTACGTGCTGAAAACACCCCAGTTCAACTATTTTCTTGTCTAATACTAAGCACTTTCCTCAGGTTGGAAGCAGAACATGTCCAAATATTCGAAAAAAGAAGCAGTCTGATCCTTCTAATATCGCCCTATAGCTCTCACTTGTAATTGCTATCTAAGATCTTTTGAAACCTTCTCACTCTTACTTTAGATCTTCTGTAATCCTCATTCTCTTCTTTCCGTGCTAGTAGGCTGTTTTGGTGTCAAGATCTACTGGCGTATAATTTTCCTATTTATGGATTTCTGCTTTGAGGAATAATGGTCTAGTTCGCAACATCGGTGGTTCTAAGTCAGGAGGAGCAAGTTTTCTTTACCTTCATAATTGGTTCTTTGCTGTGGTAAAATATTAAATTGCGGTGAAGCAAGTAATATATATAATATATATAATATATATTTATATATATATATATATATTACTATATTATATATATTAATATATAGATATAATATAATATAATATATATATATATATTAGTATATATATAATATATATATATATATTTATATAATATTATTATATATATATTTAATAATATATATATTATATATATATAGAGAGTAAGGATGAGTGGAGGGTGAGAGACTGATTATATATAAAATTAGTTAATGCGGGACTAAGTGTATACTCGAACAGGCGACGGGAACGTCGAATCAATGCTGGCTGGCTCCGATCAGCAGTGCGGATCTATGCGCAGAATACAGGAAGAGACAGCAGAGTTCGATAGACACTGCATATATATATATATATATATATATTATATATATATTAGTATATATATATATAATATATTTATATATTTATTATATATATATAATATAATTATTTATTTATATACTTTATATAATATATATATTATATTATATATATATATTATATATATATATTATATATATATTAATATATATATATTTATATATATATAATATGATATAATAGTATATTTATAATCTATATATATAATATAGATAATATATATATATATATATATATATATGATCTATATTATATAATAATTATAGTAATATATATATATATTTTTGAGAAAGGTATGGTTTATGGGTGTTTTTCAAGGTAGTGAAATAGTCTTTCCGGAGTGCGAGTATGGTTTAGGTAAATGCTAAATCAACTTAACAACCAAATGGTGACTGCACAAGATCAAATTAATTACAAATTTCATAAAAACTTTTAAAGATATCGATGGAATGAGTTACCTTACAAGATTAAGAACATAAAAAAAATCCGTCGCTCTAGTCGCTCACGGCACTCAAAGGGTTAATAAGTTTTACCTATGGCTACGAACTTGATCTCTATGTAAATAATCAAGTAAAGAATTGCTAGATTGACTAGCTATTCTTTAAATTTTGTCGAATTCAGATAGGCTTATTAATTTCTCATTAAGAAGAAGACAGTTCTGTTGCCAACTTCCAAAATGTTTGAAAATGTTTCATCAATGTACGTTTGCTTGAAAATCTTTCAAAACAAACATTACATTTTCATTATGATTAAGAGGAGTTGCTGTCACTAATTTAAGTTGAAGTCATAAATAAACTTGTAACAAATTTGCTTTAAGTTACAGATTTCAAAAGATCTGAGTTTTTTTGAAGAAAGAAAATATATCGATCCATTCAAGCTCCTCTAATGCAATAAAAATTTCTCTGGTCTAGATCGAAACAATCCATCGAAACTTTCTACCAACCCCTTTTTTTGGCTCATTTTTATGAGTTTTGCCCATTTTTTGTCTTGGAAAATCTTTCCTACTTTTTTTCTACTAAAATAGTAGTCCACATTGGTGATCTAAAATAGTACCATAATATTATTAGATTGTGATGGTACCTAGTTGCATTCGATCGTTGTGCCATAAAGTTTCTAATGTGTTGTATACTTCACATGGACATGAAAAGCAATGACATATAAAGCGCTGGATAATTTTCGACGCTTTAAAATGTTAAACTTTCTCATTTGCTTTTCACCATCATAACGTTGTCCAATCAGAAATTTTGATCCCTTAAATAATTTCGGGAGGGGGAGTTGAACCCCCTTCTATGGTGATATATAGTATATATATTATATTATATTATATATATATATATAATATATTATATGTATATATATATATATATATATATTATAATATTATTATATATTATATATATAGGGGCGTAGCAGGGGGGCCTGAGGGAGCTGCAGCCCCCGATAATTTTCGACAGTGAAATTTTTTCAGCAGAAACAAACATATATATATATTAATATATATTATATATATTTGAATATATATTATTATATAGTCAGAGTATATATAATATTATTAGTATATTTAATTAATAATATTATATATTATTTATTAATATATATATATATATATAATATATATATTAATATATATATGATATATATATATATATATATATTTAATATATCATATATTATATTATTAATTAATTATATATATTTATATATATATATTATAAATATTTATAGTATATATAATATATATATATAAGTAGAGTTAAAATCTAATGTATATATATTTTGATGATTCACTATATTATATACTGCTATATGGTATTATATTATATAATATATATATATTATATATATATTATATATCATATATATTATATATATATATATATTATAATATAATATTTTGTAAGTTTGTTTTTCTGGCGAATAAAATTTCAGTCGAAAATTATATTATATTATTATATAATATATATATATATATATATATATATTAGTAATATATATATTATAATATATATATATATATATATACATATATATATATAGTATATTTTATATATATTATATATATATTATATATAAATATATATATATATAATATATAAAATATATGATTTATGAAGATAATATTGAAGTCTTATTCAGTAAAAATTTCTATTGCTAGACAAACAGTTGGAACACTGACAGTAAGAAAATGTGAAGCATAGCCCAGAAAAATTGACCCAATGAAATGGCGCTGAAATTGTTTTGTGGCGCAAGGGTCTTGTCATTTAAGGCTCAATGGACTCTGGACGTATTGGAATTATCACTCCACTGAAAAAGACGTGAAATTTGAGAAGCCTTCTTTAAGGTTTCGGAGCAAATGGAGTGACTCAGAGTTTTGAAGACATTACTTCTATGGTCAAATTCAATGTATAAGAGTCCGATATTAGAATTGAAGGTCATAGTTCATTTAGGTCAATTTAATACAAATGAAATTTGAAGTAAGTTAATAAAACAACTTTTTTCAGATTAGCGTGATGAAAACGACGGATTTTCCAAAAAAACAGTATTTCACTTTGTGTAAGGTAAGCGATTGGTGGTGATGGAGTGTGATATCCTTTTACTTTAAAGAAAGGATTTTTTATCATTTGTTTCGGTTTATGATATCTCAAGGGAAAGCATTGGCAAATTTAATTTTGGAGAGACTCGGCTATTTGGTTTAAAACTCGAAATTAAGATGGTAAGGATATAAAGGCGTCTTCATGAGATGCGAATTCAGAGTAGCTGCATTTGTTATTCGAATGAGTATTCCTTATAAGCTCAATAGCACACATTGTTGAACACATTGTTTAAATTATGTCTCTCAGACTCTTCTAAATTTCAGGCAATGATTCGAAACGTCTTAGGATTCATCTCTGAAAAATGCCTTTTTTTCGATGAGGTGGAAGAGCGAATAAAAAAGAGTTTTTCTAGTAAGCCAAAATACAATGAGGATAAAAAATTGCGAAGACAGATGGTGTTGGAATGGATGAAGCCGGTTTTCCTTTTAAAGGGACTCTTGAGACAATACTTCGTCATTGGAGAAATAAAAGAAGGGCATGGGTGAAATTAATACAGAAAAGTACTTCGTTGTTAATTCAAATTCTATATTGAATTTTATAATGAATTTTTCAATTTTAAAGTATTTTCTTGGAATAACCTACGCCTTGTCAAAACAGTTACAGAGTGTTCATTTTACATGTCAGTGTAATAACTTTTGGAAAGATATTATTTCATTCTGAAAAAGATAGACAAGCAGGACACAGAGGTTTAAAAACATATCAATAGCTAAGATATGTAATGCGACAGCTTTAGTATTGAATAAACAATTCATAGAACTACGAAGTTTTTCCAGAAACATCGTTGTAATGTGGCTACATCAGATCCAATCATATTAACTCATCTCAGTTTTTATTCCGTTTATTGATTACTGAATTATTTCCGTTGATTGTGATTTTGCATGAATACACTATCATTTCACTCAGATATTTTTAGTCCAAAATGCAATGTACCTTATAAGCATAATTTAAAAAAGTCTTTATTATACATTATATTTCAGACCCTCACGAGATACACTAAAAGGAGAGTGGGTGTTATAGGCAAGCGTAATGGCTGTAGAAATGAACAACCAAAACTTGCGATCGTGTGTTTTGGCCTAAGTGTGGCAAGAGGAGGTTCTAACATTGCTACTCTCCTTGATATCTTATAGTATTTGCCTGTATCCACCGCAACATTAGAAAGAACCTTTTCGACATTAAGGGTCTGAAATCGATATTTACCCGATAGTGTTGGGGAGATGTGTGACGGTCTAACTTTACTGTCAATTCGTTCAGAGATCATTCAGCATGAGAAGTCAGCATGAAAATATGTATGGAATATATCAGTCAAAAAAAGCAAGTGAAACTGAAATTGACATTTATAGATCACGATGGTAAAGTTCTTAATGAGAATTTTATTATATAATATATATATTATATAGTATTATATATATATATATGTCAAATATTATATGTTTATATGTATAATATATATATATATATATATATGTATATTATATATATTATTTATATAGTATATTATATATATTATTACTGATATATATATACCGTATATAAATATTATATTTGTATTATTTTTATTTTATAGTAAGTCTATATATATATATATTATATATATTATATAATATTATATTATATTTATATATATATAATATATATATAATATATATAATAATATATATCTATATATATATCTATATATATATATAGTATATATTCGTAATAATATATATTATATTTTTATTATAATATATATCTTATATATATATTATATATATATATATGATATTTTATATATATATATATAAATTAATATATATATATTTGTATATATATAATATATTTATACGTATCTTATTGACTTCATTTGAAATTTAACCACTTGCGAAAGTCGCAGCCCCCCCAAAAAATTCTGGTAGGTGATATATAATAGTATATAATATATATTAATATATAGATTATATATATATATATATTATTATATATATATACTATATATTATTATATATATATATATAATATATATATATATATATGTCAGGCGCGGTTTTACGGGGGAAGCACAGGAGGCGGCCTCTCTAAAAAAATAAAGCAACTAATGTAATAAATATATTAAATTATTTTTTTACTACTATTAAAATAATGTTTAATGTATATTAGTGCGGAAGGGTTTGTGAACTATTTACATTAGGAATTATGATTGTTGTATGCATTAATTAACATAATTAAGAGGAGAGGATCTATCTGTGTAAGATTGCTTCCAAGAAAGACATAATTATAATGCTTTAAACACTGGTTGTTCCAGTGGCATGTAAAAGAAACTTATTCTTATTTTGTCTATTTTTGAGGATTTTTCAACAAAGCCTCCTCTCGAGCACGTATAAATATGACTCCAATTGACTTCTATCATTATAGATTTTAAACATTACTATGCTAAACCAAAATAAGAAAACTTTTAAAAAAAAATTAAATAAAAAAACTTATTTTATATATATAATATATATAATATATATATAGCTTATATATATCTTATATATATATAGTATAATGATATTATATATAGTATACTCACTATATATATTATATATTATATATATATATAATTATAGTATATATATATATATATTATATATATATATTATATTATTACATATTTTTACGAAATAGGGGGATAAATTTGGAGGTATAATTATTTTTGTACTTTACAAGCGTTTTGTCTTAAATAAAGTTACTTGTAAAGTTCTTCATTTAGTAGGTGAGTTAGAAAAGTGCCAGGGGTATGATGTGAATATTGGTGTTTAGGTTCCGTAGATGTGAAGAGTTGGCTACGGAAACTCTGCAACGTAAGGTAGTAACCTATAGAACAGGGTATTGCTGTCTCTAAATTGGAACTGCTATAGTTGCTTCATAGTCCAGCATATTATAAGAGATAGATGATACTTGATCTCCAAAATGTTTAATGTTTTATTTACTTCCATAGATATTACCTTAACATTTGAACCAATAACATAATATACAAAATAATTTCATATGTAGAAATCTCTAATATTACTAATACGAATATTAATGCCTTAATACAATATTATTAGATAGTTAATGATATACTTTGTAATAGTATAATATACGAAAATAAAGGAAAAAATCAAGGAAATTATAATTTTAATAACGAAGAAAGTATATAAGAATAAATAATTTAAAATAATAAATAGATATTATAATTAATAATAAGATAATAATAATAATGAAAATAATAGTAATAATAATGAATAATAAAAATTATAAATAAAATTATCATCTCAATAATATTTATTAAATCATAATTCTAATATAATAATATAATATATTTAATAATTAATAAAATGATAAATAAATAATATAATAATAATAATAAAATAATGATAAATAATAATAATATAATAATAATAAAATAATTAATATAATATAATATATTAATAATATAATAATAATAATATTCATATAATATAATCATTATATAATAGACGAATGCGGTGTATATACTGTAAAGAATGATGTATATGATGATATGCGATATAGTATGTGGAAGGCTGGTGAGAGGGATGAGTGAATTATAATGTATAAAATAATAATAATATTAATAACTAATTTGAATATAATAATGGTAAAATATATATAATTAATAATTATAGATAATCAATATAAATAATAATATAATATATTAAGTAATAATAATATAATAATATAATAATAATAAAATAATAATAATAATTATTAAGTAAATAATAACAATATAATAACAAAATAATGATGAGTACCTAAATAATGAATAATAATAATAATAATAAAATAATAATAATATATAATAATATAAAATAATATAATAAATACATAATAATAATAATAATAATAATAACATATACAATAAATAATAATAAAATAATAATAATAATCAATATAATGAATAATAATAAATAAAATAATAATAATATTAAAATAATAAGATAATATAAATATAAATAATACACATTAACGTGGAACATATACACCGAATATTCCATCAATAGCATATTGCACTTTCCTTGATACTATTTACCTACTAAATGAGGAACCTTACAGGTAAACCTTATTTTAAGATTAACATTGTAAATGGGTACAAGATATAATCCTCCAATTGTGTCCCTCTATTTCGTAACATCTCTGTATATATATAGATGAGAGGAAGAGAAGAGTTAGTAAACCCTAGAAGATGTTACTATATTAGAGACCGTGGGGATTGCAAGGTGTAAGAAAGCGAAGTGAAAGAGTCCAGATATGGGACTACTTGGCGGGCAACGACTAAGTTCGAGCACGAAAGATTAAGTGTGATTAGAGATATGTTTTGCACTTCACCGCGTCATTCAGTTATAGTTTAACTCTATAACTGAAGGGTAATAGCCAGTCCCCCCTCAGATGGAACTGTGTGTAGTCAATAACAATTAAGAACATAAGTGGGTTTTTGTATGCCTGATTTTAAAACTAGATGATATAATGGTTTGCAAGTTTTTGATACCGCACAATGTGGGAATCAAAAGGAGAGTAGTAATAATTATTTAGAAACCATAAGGTGTAATTGGGAACGGACAAGGTATGGTAGAACTATATAAATGGTTAAGATGAAACTTCTCCGGTTTTCAAATTATTAAGGGGTTGGTACTCATTGGGTGCTAGTTATGGTTTAAGAATCTCAAAGAGTGGATCGTTTGTTGCTCCAGGATGCAGAGGATGAAGGATAATCTAAAGTGGTAAAAAAGATCCCGTACTGAGAACGTAAGGAAAAAATTATAAATTTATTGTTATTATTATAATTAAGAAGACATTTATTGACAGTTTTATATTTATTAAGAAGAGTGGCTAGAGACTAGGCAACTTAACAGTAATCTACTCAGGAGATAATTCCCAGGTTGCTTACGAAAAAGATGATAATTAGTGCTTCGGATGATGAGTTCAAACGGAATTGGAAACAGCAGTTAAATAAATTTCAGTTTCTCTTGGCTTGCCTATAAAAGTTTGATATAAGGTTTTAAGCCCTTAAGAGTTGGAATCATGAAGTATAACTTATTCGGATTTATATGGTGTATGAGTATGGGCATTTAGAAATGTTATAAGTAAACTGTCCAATGATTCTTTATTACAAGTTGTGTCCGTGTATCTAATCGATGTTTGTCATCGAATTTTACTTTCTTTATTGTGAATTATTGAATATTGTTCTTAATCAGTGTCAGCCGAAATACATAGGTAAGGTGCTAGCAGTGCTGGTAATTACAAGATTTGGACGAGTATTAAATAACTATAAGTGTGCTAGAGAAGGGATTAGGAGTTCTTACGTATATGAATCAGCCGAGATGAGGACATGGTATCGATGAAGTTAGCAGAGTTAGATCAGAATGGGTGATAGAAGGATGATGACTAGAGTGTATAATATGAGCTGTTTAATGACGCTCAGAAAATAAATAGTGTAAGCTTTTTTTTGTTTTAATCTATTAATAATTGTTATTAGGCTAAATTAGATTTAGGGATAGATTTCGTAACTTCAAAAATAATGTAATAATTATAAAGGTTAAAGGTCAGCTGCTTGTGTTTTGTAAGAATAATATTTGTGAAATATATATTAAGAAAATATTTTGCCTTGTTTTTCCCTCGTTTTTGTTGTTTTAATTGATGAGTTGGTAAACTTGTTTGATCGATTTTTGAGTCTTATTTACAGAATCGAACAGGATTTATAAGATATACGTTATTACAATAATATATAATATAGTTATATTAATATATTTTAATATATATATATATATAATATATAATATATATATATATAATATTAGAGTATATAATAATATTATTATAAATAGTATAATATATATAATATATTATTATATATATGGTATATATATATATAATTTTAATATATTATATATTAATATATATATATATATATATAGTAGTATATTTATTATATCTTGTAAATTTTTTAAATCTATTGATATATTAGATCTTGTATGAAACTATATATATATATAAATATATATATATTATTATAAATTAATATATATATTTATTATATATGATATATATATATATAGATATATTATTATATATATATATATATATATAGTATATTATATTATATATATATAATAAGGTATATAATTCTATATATAAATTTATTATATATATATATATATTATATATATATATATATATTTATATTATATATATATTATATATATATTATAGTTATTATTATTATTATATTTATTTTTTTTATATTATATTTTATATTTATATATATTAATAATATATTATATATTATAATTTAGTATATATATGATAATTATATATATATTATATATATATAATAATTATATATATTATATATAATATATATACTTATATATCATATATATACTATATTGGAAGTGCCTCCCCAGATGTGGTTAAGAGCCCGCCTGTATATATTATTATACTATATATATATATATATTATATTATATATATATATACATATATTATATTAAATATATTTAATATATATTATATATATTACTATATATATAAATATATAATATATATATATTATATATTATATATATAATTATATATAATAATATATTATTAGATAATATCCAGGTTGGGGGTTTTTTTTGGATTTTTTTGAGAAAAATAAATTTTGATTTTTTGGATTTTTGAGATTCGTGACGTCACGCGAAATATAATTTGTAAACAAACTTTTCTTTTAAGCTTGATTAGGTATAAATTTTTAGCCCTAGCCTATATTGTTCAAATCTTAAAATAGGCTTATAGTTTATGAAGCATGAGACATAGCAAACTTAAGAGTGTTAATTTTGTAAAATGAAAAAATATTCCATCAGAAATAAAAAGAAACATGTTGAAACATGATCTTTGTTGACATTTTTAAATTATTTCGCGTGACGTCACGAATATAAAAAATCCAAAAAATCAATATCAAAAATTGATTTTTTTCATCAATAAATCCAAATCAAAAATCCCCAACCCTGGAATTACCATAAAACGGACTATGGTAATGTCGTTATTAGGGTAACCCAGTGGGCTTTGTACGATAGGGTGTCTTTATATATATTAATATGTATTAGTATATATATATATATATATTATATATAGTATATATATATATATATATTATAATATATATAATAGTATATTATATAATACTATATCTATATATATATATATAGTACTAAATATGTAAAGTAAATCGCTAATGTATTTTCAACCATGCTGGAATATGATCTGGACCTATGCAGATGGAGCGTTGCAAAGTGTTTGACGACATTACTATCGACGAGACAAAAAGAAGAATCCGAGAAATAGTTCATACTGTCCAATGCCTGAGCCTTACTACTATTCTCCTCTCGCACTGATACGTAGGCTAAACAGGGTGCCGCGCATGAGTGAATATATACCAAAACGGGCCATTTGTATAGTCAATATTGCATACATAATTACCGTCAAATTTATATTGTAAAACACCCCTAATGTATTTCACCATAACTAGGGAATAGCGAATCTGCTGGACCTAGCAGATAAATTCTAGAGAGACAAGAATTACGAGAATACTTCTTACTAGTCCAATGCAAGCATTACTTACGTATTTCTCCGCGTCGCACTTGAATGTTTATGAAATTATATAGTATAAAATTAATATGAATAGTAATAAGCATGTAGGTAAATGGATGAGCACACATTTTTGTGTAAAAGAGTTCACGATTTTAATAAAATTTCACTTTTTGGCTTTTTATCCCATTTGTATCTTTTTTCTCTGAAATAGCAAGATCGTTTTTTCGGAACGATCCTAACAAGAAGACGAAAAGAATCGTGATTTTGAAGATGAATTACTATAAATGAAAAATATATATAATACAATCGTTCCTGAATTTTTTTTATGATAATTAGCGTACTTGATAAATATTTGCATAAAATTTTTTTACCTTTATTTGTAGTTTTCGAAAAGTATCTAACCTAACCTAGTCTAACCTAACTTAACCTACCTATCTCTACCTAACCTAGCCTAAAACTTTAATTTATTCCGTTTCTTACATCTAACAAAAATTTAGTACAACACTTTAAAATTACAGTCTTTATTACATGTTAAACACAATTTATTACCTAAAATTAAACCTTTATATTGTAAAATAGCTAAAAAAAATAGTATCACTATTACAAATTTTAAAAATATCTATTAGAATATACCTTTCTCTTCTCAAGTGTGCATACGAAATTGAACCATAAACAGAGTTTGAAATTTTCAACTATTGTCATTCATTAGGACCGTTCCGAGAAAACAATTCTGAGGGATAAACGAAAAAACGATACGGAAGGGACAAATAACCAAGATTTTTAGATTTCAAAGCGAGTATAACTTTAGTTTTAAACATATTTATGAAAGGTTTATTTTTCAAATAAATTCGTAAATCAATTCTACATAATATCCAATAAAAAATGAGACTTAAAACTTTGTCCTTAAATGATTAAATTAGAAAAATAAGCCATAAAGCCAAAGGAGAACTTTAAAAAAATTATATATATATATATATATATATATATATATATATATATATATATATATATATATATATATATATATATATATATATACTTATATATATATATATATATATATATATATATATATATATATATATATATATATATATATATATATATATATATATATATATATAGGCCAGCATCCCGAAGAGTTCAGGCATGTAACTAGAAAACTATAACATCTACAGGAAAATAAATAACATTTTTGATTTCAGCAAGTAATTTCATCGATGAAACTTAAAAAAAAAATTATTTTATTCTAATATTTATTAATAACACCTTAAATATTAGTAAAATCTTAGACCTGAAATAGTGTACGCTCTGATTGACCTTGAAACCTGCATTAGTTCTCGAGAGCAAAAGTTGCCAAATACCATTTTTTTACGCTTTGGAGAAAATGTTATTTTTTCTTTTTATATCCTTTTTAGGGGGTTCGAGCTGACGGAGGGACAGAGGGGACGAAGTCCCACGCCTCCGGTAGGCCGAGAAACCCCGACTCTATCCATCGTTCTTGTTTACCCGTGGGTATTCTTTAGTTTTTAAAAAAAAATCAACATTTGGCACCTTTGCGTGCTCACTTGGAGTACGCGAACATCTTCGAATTCTCAAAAAACTAATTTTTTCAACATTTTTAACAATTTTAATTTTTTAAAAGCGTTATTTTTATTTTTTTTAATTTCAGGGGTAAAAATGTCTCCTGATTAATAAAATGATATTTATTTTCGTGTAGCTGTTATAGTTTTCTAGTTACATGCCTGAACTTTTCGGGATGCTGACCATATATATATATATATATATATATATATATATATATATATATATATATATATATATATATATATATATATATATATATATATATATATATATATATATATATATATATATATGTGTGTGTGTGTGTGTGTGTGTGTGTGTGTGTGTACGCAGGATTTGACTTAGGGGCTGGCAAAGGTTGAGTGATTTATGTCCAATTGCTCACACTGATCGCTAGACGGTGTGGATTGGTTAAACTCCAGATTTTTCATTTTCAAAGACTAATTAAAATTATCACATAAGACAAAAAAAGTTATTTCTGTTATAAAATAAATAAAATAAGTCTACAACAGTTGTAATTAATTTTTTTTTACGTGTAACGAGGTAAGTAATAAAAAAAAATACCTATTTGAGAAACGTAAGTAATATTTATGGAGGTTGGTGAGTAATGAGTCATGAGTACGAATTGGAAACAAATGTAATTGCAAAATTCGCTGAAATTTCAAGACGTTTAATGCTAATTTAGATTTAATATTAGTTATCACTCATGAGTGGTAACTAATATTAAATCTAAACTAGCATTAGACGTCAGCGAATTTCGCAATTACATTTGTTTCCAATTCGTTCATTTTTTCACTTACTAATTTTTATGAATACTCATCCTACATAGTCCATTAAGCCTGTCTTTCTTCATTGTTTTTCTTAGCCAAGTCTTTACTCTTCGCAGAGTGCTGAAAGACCTTTCAATGGTACTGATTGAACACGGTAGCACCATTGCAATTAATAGACAGGTTTTTGATTTGAGGAAAAAAGGGGTCGGCTTCTTTAATAACTTCAGTAAGTTCCAAGTCTTTC
>JABUQX010021782.1:0-7500 GCA_015478945.1 Trachelipus rathkii
AAAAGCGATCAAAAAACGATGAAAAAGCGATCAAAAAGCAATCATAAACGATCAAGTAACGATCAAAAGCTGATAAAAAACCGATCAAAAAGCGTTCAAAAACTGATCAAAAAACGATAAAAAACGATAAAAAAACATCATAAAGCAATCATAAAGCGATCAAATACTGATCAAAAACCGATCAAAAATCAATCAAAAACCGATCAAAAACCGATCAAAAAGCCATCTAAATACGATGAAAAACTGATCAAAAAGAAATCAAATACCGATCAAAAAGTGATAAAAAACGATAAAAATTCGATCAAAAAGCGATCAAAAACTTTCAGAAAGCGATCCAAAACCGATCAAATGCCGATAAAAACCCAATCAAAAAGTGATCAAAAGCGATTAAAAAGCGATCAAAAAGCTATCAAAAAGCGATAAAAAAGGGATCAAAACGCGAAAAATGGCGATCAAATAACGGTCAAAAATCGATCAAAAACTGATCAAAAACTGATCAAAAAGCGATCAAAAACCGATCAAAAACCGATCAAAAATCGATCAAAAAGCCAACAAAAGCGATCAAATACTGATCAAAAAGCGGTCAAAAACCGATCAAAAAAAAATTAAGAAGCGATCAAAAACCGATCAAAAAACGATCAAAAAGCTGATAAAAAACCTGTCAAAAAGCTTTCAAAAACCGATCAAATACCGATAAAAAACGATCAAAAACCGATCAAAAACAATCAAAAAGAGATCAAATACTGATCAAAAATTGAATAGAAAAAGATCAAATCCCGATCAAAAAACAATCAAAAACCGATCAAATGCCGATCAAAGCCCAATCAAAAAGTGATCAAAAAGCGATGAAAAAGCCATCAAAAAGCGATAAAAAAGGGATTAAAAACCAATCAAAAAGCGATCAAATACCGATCAAAAACCGATCAAAAAGCAATCAAAAAGCGATCAAGAAGCGCTCAAAAACTGATCAAAAACCGATCAAAAATCGATCAAAAACCGATCAAAAACCGATCAGAAACCAATTAAAAACCGATGAAAAACCGATCAAAAGCCGATCAAAAAATTGATAAAAAAAACTCTCAAAAAGCGTTCAAAAACTGATCAAATACCGATAAAAAACGATCAAAAACCTATCAAAAACAATCATAAAGAGATCAAATACTGATCAAATACTGATCAAATGCCGATCAAAACCCAATCAAAAAGTGATCAAAATGCGATTAAAAACCCATCAAAAAGCAATAAAAAGGGGATTAAAAACCAATCAAAAAGCGATCAAATACCGATCAAAAACCAATCAAAAACCGATCAAAAAATAATCAAAAACTGATGAAAAACCGATCAAAATACGATGAAAAAACGATCAAAAAGCTATCAAAAAGAGATCAAATACCTATCAAAAAGGGATCAAAAAACGATCAAAATTCGATCAAAAAGCGATCAAAAAGCGATCAAAAATCTTTCAAAAACCTTTCAAAAATCGATAAAAAACCGATCAAATGCCGATAAAAACCCAATCAAAAAGTGATCAAAAAGCGATTAAAAAGCGATCAAAAAGCGATCAAAAAAGCGATCAAAAAGGGATCAAAAAGCGAAAAATGGCCATCAAATACCTGTCAAAAACCGATCAAAAACCGATCAAAAACTGATCAAAAAGCAATCAAAAAGCGATCAAAAACTGATCAAAAACCGATCTAAAAGCGAACAAAAAGCGATCAAATCCCGATCAAAAAGCAGTCAAAAACCGATCAAAAAGAGATCAAGAAGCGATCTAAAAACGATCAAAAAGCGATCAAAAAAGCGATAGAAAGCGATCATAAAGCGATCAAATTCTGATCAAAAACCGATCAAAAAGCGATAAAAAAACGATCAAAAAACGATCCCAAAACGAACAAAAAGCAATCAAATACCGATCAAAGAGCGGTCAAAAAACGATCAAAAACCGATCAAGTACCGATGAAAAGCGATCAAATACCGATCAAAAAAATTTCAATAACCGATCAAAAACCGACCAAATACCGATTATAAATCGACTAAATACTAAATAAAAACGAATTGGATTTTTTTAATTAAGAAATTTTTTTAACCCGATTTTTTAAATACGATCAAAAGATTAAAAAAGGGTTTAAACCCAATCCAAAGGGATCACCCACATTCTGATCGAAAAAGGCGATCAAAAGGTGATCCCAAAACGCGTACAAAACGGAACCAAAAAACGCGATCTGAACCGATCTAAAATCGATCACAAAACGGAATCAAAAAAACCAATTCCAAAAAACGATCATAAAACGATCAAAAAAAAGCGATCAAAAGCGATCAAAAACGGAACAAAAACCGATAAAAGCTATCAAGAAGCTATCAAAAAGCGATCAAAAGCGATCAAAAAGCGATCCAAAAAGCGATCAAAAAAGTGAACAAAAAAGCGACCGAAGCCGATCAAAAGGCGCCAAAACGATCAAAACCCATTCAAGGAAGCGATCCAAAAAGCGAACAAAAAAGCGATTCAAATAACGACTCAAAACGATCAAAAACAGTTCCAAAAATCAATCAAAACCGATCAAAAACTGATTTAAAAACCGATCAAAACGATCAAAAAACCGATCAAAAATGATCAAAAAACGGTCAAAAACCGATCACAAAAAGCATCAAAAAGCGATCAAATGAAAATCAAAAAGCGATCAAAAATGTGATCAAAAAGCAATCAAAAAGGATCAAAAGCGATAAAAAGCGATTCAAAAAGCGATCAAATACTGATCATAAAACGATAAAAACGATCAAAAAGCGATCAAATAGGCTACCTCATTATATATATATATATACTTATATATATTTATATATATATAATAATATATATATTATATAATATATATATATATATATATATCAATATCTATAATATATGTATATATACTATAATATATATATATATCATATAGATAGTATATATAAATATATATATATATGATAATATATATTATAATATATACTACTACTATATACTATATTATATAAAATATATCACTATATATATATTATATATATATATTATATTGATATATATATATATTAGTATATATATATATATAGTAGATATATAATATATATATTATATTATTATCATATGATATTTATATATTTATATATATATATAATATACTATATATATATTATATAATAATATATATACTATATATATATATACTATTATATAAATCACCTATTATATAATATATATATATATAATATATATATATATATATATATTATAATTATATAATTATATGCTATATATATATAATGATTAATATTATATATATATAGTATATTATATAATATATATAACCTATATATAATATATATATATATATATATAATATATATATATATATATTATTATATACTCATATATATTATATATTTATATAGTATTTTATTATATATACATAATAATATTATAATTACTTATATATATATATTATATATAATATATATATATAATATATATATATATATATATATATATATATATCAATATAAAATATAGTTATGATATATATAGGATAGATGATTAATAGAGAGAAACTGAGAGAGAGATTGCGCTGAGTAAGTAAAAGTTTCCTGGACAGTCGCCACTCTGAATTTATATTATATATATATAATTATATTAATAGATTATATATATACTATAATACTATATATTATATATATAATATATATTACTCATATATAATATATTTATATATTACTATATATATATATTTATATATATTATATATTATATATATATTATATATATTATATTAATTATAACTATATATATATATATATATATATATAGTATTACTAAGTATTATATATATATAGTATATATAATAATATATATTATATAGAGTATTATTATATAATATATATATCATATATTATAGTATATATATAATATATACTATATAAATTATATATATATATATTTGATAATACTTATATATATATTATAATACTATATATATATAGAAGAACTTACCAACATAGACGCGATTTAAGAATGGATAATGTAAACCCTGCTCTCACATCAAACCATAGATCAACATTCAACCACATTATTAATATAGACCGAATACCCCACTACTTTATATCAACGATTCAACAAAAAAGACGTATGGTAGAATCGCATTGCATTAAAAACAGTAAAAACCAACAAAGCAGACAATTAGAAAACAAAAACAGATTATATCCAGAATTTCCTTAATATCATCAATTCAAATTTTAAAGAGATTAGATAAAAAATTACGAACTAAAAAATCTGAAAAAAAAATAGACTCACAGAAAGAGAAATTGAACTTCCGCATTAGACCTTGAAAAAGGCTCCCAAAGAGGACGAAGCTTGTGTTTCTTGATTAAACTGTTTAAGATGTTAATTCTATCCTCATATGTGTAGTTATTGATTTAATATCGTGTCAATTAACAAATAATAGTTTCAAATAAATTGTGTGAATATGATGTACATTTATAGGGCAAATACTATATAAATATATACATGATATTTTAGAAAACTGCATTCCAGATATATTCTATAATATATATATATATATTATATATATATATATATATATATAGATATATAATATATTAGTATATATATATATATTAATATATATATATATATATATATATTATTATATATTATATATAGATATATACCTTATATAATATATATATATATAATATATACGTATATAATTAATATATTATAATATATACTTATATATATAATATTAATATATATATATACCATAACCCCGCTCAACTCCATATTGAGAAAAATACTTCTCAGGCATGTTCAACTAGGTGTTGTTTAGAAATTTCGAATCGTGCTAGTATAGTCAAACATTTTTTAGAAGTCTTTGATTAGCAGAGAAGAATAGTTGATGTGTTTAATTTCACAGGGAGCATGTTCTTATAAAAAAAAAAAAACGGACATAACTTGGATATGAATCTTCTAAGATTATTTTACTTGTTTGTAAGATGTATAGGTTAGAAAGATGATTAAAGAGAAAGGGTAAGAAGATAGAGAGAGAGAAAGAGAGAGAGAGAGGAGAGGAGAAGAGGAGAGAGACGAGGAGGGAGAGAGAGGAGAAAAAAAGGTGATGAGTGGAGAGAGAGAAGAATCCCCAGTGTGAAAGAGAGTGGAGAGTGAGGAGAGAGACGGGAGAGAGAGATGAGACAGAGGAAAGAGAGAGAGGAGAATATGTCTTTCTTATTTTGAATTTTAGATAGATAGATAGTCGATGAATTTAGGATAGCTTAGCTGAGGATGATAAATAAAGAGACTAAATGTTTTTGATGGAGAGATTTAGTAGAGGAAAATCAATTCGTAAGAAGGTTCTGGGAATATTTTGAGCTTTCTAAATTCAAACACGATAACAAAACAATGTCTTTGATCACATGTGCACAAAATCAACCTTTGACCTGTAAATTGAAGATAGATACAATGAGATGGAAAAAGAGTATAACTTGCTTTCAGAGCACCTGAGTTTCGGTCAACAACAAAATGTGAGATCTACAGGAAATCAGATGATGTTCAACAAGTTGATATATATATATATATAATATATATATAGATTATATATTATATTTATATAATATATATAATATATATATATATATTATATATATTATATATATAATATTATATTATATATTATTTATATATATTATATTATATTATAATATTATAGTATATTATATATATTATAATTAGATATATATTAAATATATTATAATATATATATTATATATATAATATTCTATATATATTATTATATATATATATATATAATATATATATAGTATATATTATATATATATATTAAATGTATATATATATTATATATATGATTTATATATAATATATATATATAATGACCTGATGTGAAATACAAAGTTTTACACCACACACACAACACCACATCACACACACAACACACACACACACACACACGACCAACCCTATTTACATTGAAAAAATTTAATTTTCCTAAATTCATTTGGATCTTTATTTTGATCCAGACAAACATAAAATAATATGTCTAAGAAACGAATATTTTAAAAGTTGAAATTATGAAAAATTTTAATCAAATTATCTCGCAAACTTTCTTTCAGACTTCAACTTATTTCAATTTAAAACTTTTGCTCAAAATTTTTAAATTTTATTATCACAATTATTATTATTAGTTTCATAATTATAATCTTATACAAAACTCATATTTCAAACATTCCGCACTCATTGAAATAATATATTTTCTATTATATTATTATTTTATTATGTATTATTATTATTATTATTTTTTTTATTATTGATTATTATTTTATTAGTAGTAGTAGTAGTAGTAGTTAGTAGTAAGTAGTAAGTAGTAGTAGTAGTAGTAGTAGTAGTAGTAGTTGCAATAGTAATACTTTTTATTATAATTATTATTATTATTATTTATTATTTTATATTATTATATTATTATTATTATTTTTTTTTTTATTATTATTATTATATATTATTATTATTATTATTGTTATGATTATAATTTACGTTTTATTGTTTTACTAGCGTTTTTGTATTATTATTACTTATGATTATTTTATTATTATTTATTATTATATTTATTAATATAATTAATTGATTATTAATTATTTTATTATCATTATTATTATTATTATTATTATCTTTCTTTTTTTCAAACTGTTATATTATTTCTTGTTTATAATTACTTTATCTCTTATTATTATTTTATTTTATTAACTTATTATTTTATTTATAAGATAGTAGTCAGTAAGTAGTGTGTAAGTAGTCAGTAGTCTAGTTAGTAGTGTAGAAGTAGTGAGTAGTAGTAGTAGTAGTTGTAGTCGCAGTATGTTGGTTTATCGATTATTAGTAGTAGAGCAAACACTGTAGTCTATTTTAATATGAGTGAAATAATGTCGAAAAACATACGGTGAATAAAGAATACCTCCTATTGTGAAGATATTACAGATTTTTTTCAAAGCTTCTTTAGAATAAAAACTATTATAGATTTTGGATATAAATAAAATGTAAACGGAAGTATTGCCACATAAATAAAATTAAAGTCCAAAAAGTTTTATGAAAAAGAGAATAGGAAAAAATGGGAGAAGAAAACTATAACTGTTTTTTTGTTAGTTAAGAAAGGAATACAACTACGATGCTAATACGACATAAAAAAAGAGATGATAAAAATAAGTAGCTAAAATTTCCTAAAAGTTGCTAAAAATTTTAAAATGAAGAAATATGGGGAAAAGGAGGAGGTTATCTTTATAGGTTAAAGAAAACGAAAGGATTAATAAACAAATTTGATAAACTGAAAAAGTTGTAATAAATAAAATGTAAAAAAGAAAAATTTACAAAAGGTATTGAAAGCAATATCACAAACCAGTCAGTTTTAAAAGAAAATTAAGAGAAATATATAATCAGGAAAATTCTTACACTTACACAACTTA
>JABUQX010021782.1:12500-17500 GCA_015478945.1 Trachelipus rathkii
ATTAAAGAACTAAAAAAATAAGAACATTGAATAAAAGAACTGCAAAAATAAGAAGAACAGCAAATAAAAGAACTGCAAAAATAAGAACAAGAAAAAAAACTACAAAAATAAGAAGAACAGCAAATTAAAGAAGAACTACAAAAAATAAGAACAAGAAATAAAAGAACTACAAGAATAATTGAATCTTCTTCCTTGGATCTAAAAGACGTAATTACTTTTAATTTACTTTCTAATTTACTTCAAGTTTACTTTTCAATTTAGACTTTCCTATTAGAATGCTTCTTCCTTTAATGATTTTCACTCTCTCGGAGATAATAATAATAATAATAATACATAGATACATACATACATACACATTGACACACACACACACACTAATGAATCTTTATAACGATTATTACTCACTTCCAGGATGATGTTCGATACACGTTGCAGCTATTATTATTATTATTATTATTATTATTATTATTATTATTATTATTATTATTATTATTATTATTATTATTATTATTATTATTATTATTAGTATTATTATTATATGAAAACGAGAAATGGTTTGAGGTGGGAGCTGGCGTTACAGCAGGGAAGTATTGTTACCAAATTCTGTTCGTGCAGCATTTGGATGTGTAGTAATAAGGGCAGTGAGAGAGGAGGGGAGGACCTGGATGGAGATGTGATGGCTTATGTGGATGACCTGGCGTGCTGGAGTGAAGACGGAGAGAAACTGAGGAGAGTGGTGTTGGCTTTTGATAGCAAACTGAGAGAAGTGGGCCTGTGCATGAACGTGGATAAAACAGAAACTATGATAGTAAGTAGAGAGAGGGGAGAGGGGAGAGGGGAGAGGAGGTAGTGGTGAAGGTGGATGGTGTAGTGATTAAAAACGTAGAGAAATACAAGTATCTGGGAATGTTTAGTAGAGAGGGAGAAAGTGGATTGACAGCAGAATTGATAAGTACGGGGAGAACAGTTAGAGCTTTTTATCCTCCCATCATCAAGGATAATGAGATTGAGGGGAGGTGCTTGAAAGCCATTTTGACACCGGTCCTTCTGTATGGTCAGAAACATGGAGTATGACAACAAGAGAAGAGAGCAGAGTGCAAACTGCTGAAATGAATGTATTGAGAGTGATGGCCGGAAAGACCAGGAGGGATGGAGTGAGAAAACGAAAAAATAAATTATAAAGGTGATACCTATTATTTACAAAAGTGTAGCAAGACCAAGGTAGTGGGGCTTCTGGAGAGATGAGCTGTGTGTAAGTGGCTGAGAAGGTGGGACTGGAGAACCGGAGGGAGGCAGACCAAAGGGAAGACCACGGAAGAGATGGAAGGACTCCGTTGCAGATTGCCTGAGAAGACATCAAAGGCCATCTATGATTCAGCTGATCGAAGAACGGGTCTTGGAAGATAGAGGGGAGTGGAAGTGAGGTTTGGTCAAAAGGACAGGCTGGCCTGCGATCTTCCTGGGAGCGACAAGATGGTAAGATTGAAAGATTATTTATTATTATTATTATTATTATTATTATTATTATTATTATTATTATTATTATTATTATATTATTATTAATAATAATTATTATTATTATTATTATTATTATTATTATTATTATTATTATTATTATTATTATTATTATTATTATTATTATTATTATTATTATTATTATTATTATTATTATTATTATTATTATTATTATTATTATTATTATTATTATTATTATTATTATTATTATTATTATTATTATTTTTATTATTATTATTATTAATCTATCTAAGATTAAACTGAGCTATTATCCTAGATCTGGCAGAGTGTAGTAGTATCCGTTGGAAAATCATAACTAACCAAAAACTAAAGGTTTTCATTTAGTTTTTGAATGCTTAACCGTCATCACACAAGTCCGATTCATTACCATATACGCTATGCTGGCCTACAAAATCAAAGGTTCTAATTTTTTTCAGACTTCTTGATTTTCTATTCTTTCACCTAACTGGCTCTCACTCTAATGAAGGATGGAAATCTCCTTTAGGAAGTTCCTCCTCAAGGAATCGTACCAGTGGTCTGGATTCATTATTCATTTATTATCTTAATAGAGTTTCAATCTAGGAGTTGAACCAGTGACCTTTACACTATGAGTTGAATTCACTATTCATATATTTTCATTTCCGTGGATCTTCACCTTCTCTAAACCTGTGATCCGTTACCAGAGGGGGTCCACAATGTCTTCAAAGATTGTCAGCGAAGGCTTGAATAAATGTTGTTGTTTTTTTTTTGTTTTTTGTTTTTTTGCTGTTAATATTGATAGAAATAATGAATGAATAATAGCAAGCACGAAAAAAAACGAAACATAAATGAAAGATTGAAAGAAAACGCAACATAGAAGAAAGCATGAAAGAAAGCAAAACATAATAGGAAGCATAAAAAACAGAAGATAATGGAAAGCATGAAAGAAAATGAAACAAAATAAAGCATGAAAGAAAACGCAACATAGAAGAAACATTGAAAGAAAACGGAACATTAAAAAAGTATGAAAGAAAACGAAACATAAAAGTAAGCATGAAAGAAAATGAAACATAAAAGAAACCATGAAAGAAAACGAAACATAAAAGAAAGCATGAAAGAAAACATGAAAGAAAACGAAACATAAAAAACATAGCATGAAAGAAAACGAAACCATAAAAGAAAGCATGAAAGAAAACGAATCATATAATTTTAATTTCTTTTGCTAGTTTGTGTAAAACTTGACTTTTCTAAGGGATTTTAATCTGGAGCTAAATCTTGGTGATTCGAGGCAATAAAAGTTATTTAAAAGAGAGAGAGAGAGAGAGAAGAGAGAGAAGAGAGAGAGAGAAGAGAGAGAGAGAGAGAGAGAGAGAGAGAGAGAACCCGAATAAAGGTTTGTGAACAGCTGCTCATCTTAACAATCTTCTCTCTAATTTATTCCAGAAGCTGTGCAATATTCAAAACGTTATTCCTTTTATGGCAATGCATCGGATTACTTCCCGCACGTACCTGGTACCGTATCCATTTATCGATGACGTACTAGTAGATCATGCGGCCTCAGATCGTGAATTCTGCGCAGTGCCTCACCGCACCGCACCGCACCGCACACCATACCACACCGCACTGCACTGCACTGCACCGCACCGCACAATGCCGTTGTGGTGCGTCGGCTAGCCCTAGTCCTTTTATTTCAAGTTTACAAATTTAAAAATCTTCAATTAGTATTATAATTTTTTTATAGTAACTACACCTTCAAAAAAGTGAGTGTATAGTAAAGCTGCTACATACATAGAAGGCAAGGCAGCAAGAGTATGATATATATAAGGTATACATATATATATATATATATAGCATATATATATATATATGACATACATATATATATATATATATCGTGTTCCCTTTAAAGTTTAAAGTTTAAATAAGAATTAATTCTCAACGAAGAACTCTTACATCAATGAAAATAAATAAAAAAGTACAACTTGATCATCGACTCCATGTTTAAAACAGTTATTCCAATTTAAAAATGTGGCGAGTAGATTAAAGGAGGATTAGACGAGGATTGATGGATTATTAACATAACTGAATATCAAACGAGTCTTAAGAATGCGTTAGAATCTTGTTATTCGCATTTCTGGATAAACACAATCAAACACAATGTGTAAGAGTAAGCTTACATAATATATATATATATATATATATATATATATATTTATATATATATATATATATATATATATATATATATATATATATATATATATATATATATATATATATATATATATATATATATATATATATATATATAACAGAAATATTAAAAATATATAGATATTTATATATATATATATATATATATATATATATATATATATATATATATATATATATATATATATATATATATATATATATTACATATATATATATTATTATAGCAGCAACATATATATATATATATATATATATATATATAGCACATATATATATTATATATATATTATTATATATATATATATATATATATTATTATTGCTATATATATATATTATATATATAATATTACATATTTTTCCTAATCGGATATATGCGATTATATATATTATATATATATATATATATATTATATATGTTATTATTATATATATATATATATATAGTATATATATATATATATATATATATATATATATCCATATATTATAATCTTTTACCCGAAATATAATTTGTATTTTTGAAAATTCTTACGTAATTTATATTTAATATAATTTTTAAATATAATTTTAATTTTAAATATAATTTTTATTTTAAATTTTATGTAATTTATATTTAATATAATTTTTAAATATAATTTTAATTTTAAATATAATTTTTATTTTAAATTTTATATAATTTATATTTAATATATTTTAAAATGTAATTTTAATTTTAAATATAATTTTTATTTTAAATTTTATGTAATTTATATTTAATATAAATTTTAAATGTAATTTTAATTTTAAATATAATTTTATAAATTCCAGTATTATTTATGGCATGTAGTAATTACTTCAAAAACTTAAATAAATATATTCTTTTTATTCTTGACCTCAAATACCAAACCCAACCATGCCTAACCAGCTTCATACCTAACTTAATTTAAATAACTTTATTGAAACAAATATTTAACTTTTTATTTAAATAAACTTCTTTTGCTTACAACGTTTCTAAATTTAATAAAGTTTTAAACTTTAATATATATATATATATATATAGTATAGCAAGAGAAGAAAGAGCATATATATATATATATATATATATATATATATATATATATATATATATATATATATATATATATATATATATATATATATATATATATATATAAATTGATTGTCTTTTTGTGGTTTAAAATAAGCTCTTAAAAAACGTTAGCATCTCATGGACATTGTCCTATACTAGGAGAGTAATTGCTACCTAGAATCCGAACGAAGAATCGAGCCCTGGCCCTCTACATCGCG
>JABUQX010021782.1:32500-35000 GCA_015478945.1 Trachelipus rathkii
TTCCTCAAATCGAAGTTCTTCTTATTTGTTCCTCAAATCGGAGTTGTTCTTATTTATTCCTCAAATCGCTCCTATTTGTTTCTCAAATCGGAGTTGTTCTTATTTGTTCCTCAAATCGGAGTTATTCCTATTTGTTTCTCAAATCGTTCTTATTTGTTCTCAAATCGGAGTTTTTCATATTTCTTCCTCAAACCGGAGTTGTTCTTATTTGTTCCTTAAATCAAAGTTGTTCTTATTATTCACTTTGAAATATTAATTCTTTAGATTGTTAGCTCGTTTGTTTCACTTTCTCTCTATGGAACCTGTAGCAACCTTCTCCATTACTATATTTCAGTTGACTGTATCCTACTTTCACACACATTTCAAGAAAAATTTGCATTTCACATAAATACAACAATGTTTATCTCACGTAATATTTTGTGAATCATTTTACCAATTGTTTACTGAGGTTTTGCGGTTTCTTACCAATTTTTAATCTAGTTGTAAGAACTTTACCCTTCTTTTAATTTCATCATTGCGTCTTCCATTTTAATTAATCAGGTTCCCAAGGAGTTATGCTCGTAGATGTTTCCAAGTTTTCCTCCCCCCTAGAGTTTGCCACTTTATTTGACATAACAGTGGCCATTTTTCCTTTTTTACCTCCAGTTATATTACCTGATTTGCTTCAACTAACGTATCCAGCGAACACTGAAGCTTTTTCTTCAGAATTTATTACAAATATACTCTCATAAAATTATATTATGTAATTAAAAGTTTGTCAGCTCATTTTAAGACCCCAAAGTATAAGTGATTGATTTACCTCGCACTGATCTTACAGAAGTTGAGTGACGTCATGAAACCTTGTCTGATACGTTTCTCTATATATATTGCCATTCTTATTCGGTATTCTCTATTTTATAATTACACTAAAACCCATCACATCTTCTTCTAGACTCCATAACACCATCACAACGTAGTTGTCATGTCTTAAAAAAACACAGATAAGAGTCTTAAACAACCTCCGGTCATCAAACCCCCATACTGTAATCAGATATTAGAGTTAGAATTTTCCATTCCTTAATTAACTAGAGCAGGTACTTCTCCACAGAAAAAGCAGTCAGAGCTTGAACAGCAATTCCACTCTCATTTATTGCGCTTTTCTGATGGATTTTGTTTTCTTCCAAAAATTTGCATCTCCCAAACATTGCCCTTTTTGATGAGTAAAAAACTTTCTAGGAGTTTTTTTTTCACACGATCATCATGAAGGATCGACCAGCACATTCCAACACGTCAATCGATCACTATACCGTCTCGCCACAGTGGCGTTTGTGGTACCTTTCACTTCTTCCTTCTTACACTAAAATCTTTCAAATCTTCTTCTAGACTCGTTAACACAATCACCTCGTAGTTTTCATATCTTAAAAAGAACACAGATAAGGGTCTTATAAAACCTCCTGTCATCAAACCCCATACGGTTTGTTAGATATCTATTAGAGGTAGAATTTTTCATTCCTTGTTTGTTGCAAACACCATCTTTTCTTTATTTTTAGTGAACTTTCAATTAGCATTAACTAACATTACTACTACTATTACCAACACCTCTAACACTACTACTACTACTACTACTACTACTACTACTACTACTACTACTACTAATAATAATAATAATAATAATAAATTAATAATTTTAATTTTTTTTTAATAAATTAATAATAATAATAATAATAATAATAATAATAATAATAATAATAATAATAATAATAATAATAATAATAATAATAATAATAATAATAATAATAATTTTTCAAATTTTAAAGTTTAAGTTTGTAATATTTTTCTTTAAATTTACCTCATTTAATTTTTATAAAAAGAAAAATTTAAATCACATTTTTTCCCTTGCCATCTTTCCTTCCAGTTCCTTCGACGATCGTCTTTACCCCAAATCCTTTAATCCTTTAAGGGTAGATGTTTCCCCTGAGGGAAAGAGCTAATTGAATGCATAGATTTTATAATAGGATTCCAATATTAAAGCCCAGGAAAGACTAAATTGTAAAGAATGTCTCCAATCTAAATATAGAAGGAATGATTCTCCATTCTTCTTCTTTGCCTCTTCCTTCCCCCCCCCCTAACTATATCTTCTGATCCCCCTTCTACCCTTTCTACATACAACCCCCAGTCGACTTCCTTTTAAGTCGTCATAGTGAATGCAAAGATTTAGACAGAGTTGATTTGATGGTAAATACTTGTCTCCTCATTCTCTTTTGCTTCATTATTTGAGTGTGTCAGGGAGTGAGAGAGAAAGTGAGAAAGAGAGAGAGAAGGAGAGAGAGGAGAGAGAGAGAGAAAGATAGAGTTTCTCTGATTGGTGGATTTACGGTTACCATGGAAGCGGCACAAGGGATACGCATTAGGAATAAGTGCCGTCTCTCTCTGCGTAATTGATTGCTAGTTTAGAGTGCAATATCCTCTTATATAAAAAACAAAAACAGGGAAAAACAAATAAAAAACAGAATAACAATAT
>JABUQX010021782.1:40000-45000 GCA_015478945.1 Trachelipus rathkii
GTGAAGTGAGTAGACCGTAAATGTTCGTGAAGAGAGGGGGAGGTGTGTAATTCCATTGCATAGATTATGAAGGAGAAATATTTTTTGATGTTCAGTTCGAAGTGATATTATATCGTATGACGAGAGCGAGAAAAAAACCGAGACGCGTGAGAATAGTCTTCTTACATGTAGCAGGTCGGTGAACTCAGTTCGATGACGCAACGTTAGTAATTTCGGAAAGACAACCCTAGAGAAGAGAGACGATGAATGAACAGAGTATATGAAGGGCAATAGAATGGTAAAATTTGTAAATGACTCTTAGTGGAGGGATAATAAAGAAAATTCAATGTTTTCATTTTAATAAAAAGGATCGAATATAAGATTGAACTGAGAAAAAATTCAATTTTATTTTCAATAAAAAGGATCAATATAAGATTAACATTTCGAATACCTTCGTCGAGAGAGATGAGAAATTTCTATTGGTAAGTGAAATTGAATTTATTCACAATATTTTATGCGTTTATATATCATTATAATATTCTTATATGTCTATTTATTTATTACTTCATCATTATATTATAATTATAGTGCTAATTATTTTATATTTATATAATATATGTACTACTTATTTGTGAATTATTAATTAGACTAATACTATGCATTAAATAGATGATTATTTATGATCAATTAAATTATAATTATTTCGCTCTTAGTCTGAATATATGTTAGTTATTATATTGTCTCACAAAATTATCGCATAGAAAGATTGTTTTCGAAATTCTAAATTCAAAATATATTATTAACTACATATTCTGAGAATCAATTTTTCATAAATAATGATTCAAGGAAATCAATTTTTTCGAGAGGTTAAAATTATGATAAAAAGATCCTATATCCCCTCCCCAATGTCATATTAATTGGTAATTTTATAGGTGTGAGATTTCTCACTAACGAGTTCTGGTTTGACGAAGAAATAAGAGTTTAAGAATTTTAAATTACCATCTAAGAAAAAAGGAAGACTTTAAAATTGTATTTTAGTCTGTATATAAGTTCAATTTATAATTTAAATAAATATTGATATAAATTGATTGTTCTTTCCTTATATATTTTACTATTGATAAATCCGAATGATAAATTTATCTATTTAAATGAAATTTAATATTAGGATGTTTTGAGTTAATATATTGAAACAGTATATCATAATCTTCAAAAGACTTGAAACACCAAAAGGAATAATCAAATTAGCTTCTGTATAATAACAGGTTTAGTACACATTCTCTCCGTATGATATTGATTTTATATCACCTCTCGGATTATCGCTCTCGAGTTATATAATAGTAATATAGGTATTTATAACATTGTCTCTTTATTTATTTTCTATATATATATAGTATATGTTATTGTGGAAATAATGTAATTACTATGACGCCAAAAATAAGCATTAATTTAAAATTGATATGTTTTTCCTTATTTCTATTTAAAGTAAATTTAATATCTAGGATGTTTTGACTTAATATTTTTTTTTTATTATTATATTTGATGTATAATACTGCTAATATTATATTATTAATAATAATTATCTGTGAGAAATTATAACGTTAGTTATATAAACATGTTTTTATTAATACACTATCTTCAAATGAGTTTAATAACAAATACTCATTCTTACACACGTCAGTCAAAGGATCTTTTATGTATAACTGAATTTATGCTCTCGTCAAGATTAAGACTTTACAGTCGGATCATATATATTTACCTTGATGGTAAAAATGTGTTCTACACCACGTAGGCTCTCACGGTTACACGCTAAATATTTTAAGTCTATAAAGGTAACCATTTAAACCTGTAGCTATGTAATATTCTATTATTTTCATATTCTACATTATTAAAATGTGTATTAAATTTATAAACCTCAGTCAAGTATAAATATCATATTTAACATTTTTAGCATATGGTTATTCAAAATTATTATTTATTATATTATTTTATATTTATATATTATTATTATTTATATTAATTATATTAATTATTATTATTAATTATTATTATAATTTATTAATTATATTCATTATTAATTATTATTATATAATATATTATAATATTATTATATTAATTATTTATTATTATTATATTATAATTAATTATATTATATTATTTAATATATATTATTATTATATATTATATTTATTAAATGTATATTTTACTAATTATATTTATATTATTATTATTTCATATTTATAATTATATATAGATTTATTATTTATATGTATTATTTATATCATTTAATTATTATTATTGATTATTTATTATATTATATTAATTTATATTATTTAATTATCACATTATTATTATTAATTATTTAATTATATTATATTATATTTATTAATTATTGATTATTAAATATTATTTAATATTATAAATTATTAATTAAATTATATATATTATTATTATATATATATTAATTTTATTAATAGTATTATTATTATTATTATTATAATTATTTTATATTAATTATTTATAATTATTTATTATTTATTATTATTATTATATATTTATTATATGCTTATTATTAATTGTTATTTAATTATTATTATATTAATTATTATTATTACTTATATATTATATTATATATTATATTATTATATTATTAATATTATATGTTATTAATTTAATTTAATTATTTCAATTATTATTTAATTTAAATTATTTATATATATATATTGATTATTATTATATTTATTATTATTTAAATATTTAATTATTATTTTTTATTATTATTAATTATTATATTATTATATTGATTTATTACTCATTGACCTATTCAGGGGGTCTTAAACTTTACATGCATTACAAATGTGATTATTATAAAGCTTTTATGTCATAAAGTACTTTATTCCATAACTTAACAATCATTGATATGAGAGAAATTTCAAACAAGACGCCCATTTACAAATGAATAAATACTGACTACTCATATATAATATTATACCATATATATATATATAATATTATATGATATATATATATATATATATATATTAATATATATAGTATATATATATTTATAATATATTATAAGATATATATATATTAATATTAATTAATATAATAAATAATATTATATATATATATATAATATATATAATATAGTTATTCTGAACTTACTAACCGTATTAGGTGCCAAAGATCCTGATATCTTCTAAAATTTTATAAATCAAATCATAGATTTTACTCAATTAATAAGTACACACACACATATAATTACAAACACTCACTAATATTAATATATATAATATTATAGAATATAATAATAAATATAATATATATATATATTATATATAATATTAATATATATATTAATATATATATATATAATATATATTAATTATATTAATATATTAATTAATATTTAATATATATATATAGTATAATTTAATAATATATATATTTATATATATATATATATTAATATACTATATATAATTATATATATATATATTATATATATTTATATATATAGGTAGTGTGTCGATATTGTATTAGTAATATATTATAATTGATTTTGTAGTTATATATGGGTGATGACTCTCATGGTTGGTATTGGTGTTTTGTGTGCTGTAAGCCTTGCTATATTAAGTTATTACTCCTTGGTCATTGTATTTATTATAAATACGTGCTTCTATAAATTCATCATATAAATTGTATAAGTTTTTATGATTATGTATTCCATATTCATCATATTTGCGATAAACGAGTATTCACATTTTCCCTTCTACATTCAAAGAGGTATTGCTCCACTCATAAAAGTATGTTTGGAGGAGGGGGAAAGAGGAGAGAGGGTGAGAAAATGGGTGGGCGGGAAGGGGCGCTGCATGGCCTTCCTAGATTAAATGTGCTGCGCGGAAGCATACGCTTGCGCCCCTTCAAATTATTTTTATGCTGGAAACAGAATGACGTGACGGCTGAAGACGCTTCTCTTGCATTAACTTTTGCTGCAGGTGAGCGTGCTTTCAGAGAGAGAAGGACCAAAGTGAGGGAGAGAAGTTGATCATATGCGCAAGTGTTTATGCGTTATTTTAATAACTGAATTCGCAGTAAACACTAATACTAAATGTTGATCACTTATTTTTTATATCATATCGTATCAATAACAAATGAAGAACACCAATTTTTTTTCAGTTGGGCATAAATAGTCTAAATAGGTGATTATGCCGAGTGTAGTATCACAACACATTATTATTCTACAATTCATTAAGATATACAATTTATATATTACCATTAAACTTATACTAACCTAAAACCTATCATACCTAAATACTCCTTATAATTACTAAACACTAGCCTCATTTAACGCTAATATACCTAATACCTATATAACTATATAAATCCTAAAACTACTTAACTAACCTAACGCTAACCTAAGTATATATACCTATCAAACATTAACCTACTACTTATATAGATTTAAAAATAACACAGACCTATTAATACTCTATAATACCATAACTATATAACTCATAACCTTAAGACTCATTACCATAATCACTTAAATCACTAAAATATATCTTGTTTAATCTATAACTAAACCTAAACCTATGTGAGTCATAAATCTAATTATACTATACTCTATATATAATATATATATATATATTATTAATATACTATATATAATATATTATATATATTATATATTAATATTAATATATAAATATATATATATAATATAATATATATATATATATATATATATATATATAATATATATATATTATATATATATATATATATATATATATATTATAATATTAATATATAATATATTAAATGTATATATATATAATATATATATACATGATATAGTGAAGCTCGGTATATATAAATATATTCTAATGAATGACAATAGTTGAAAATTTCAAACTCTGTTTATGGTTCAATTTCGTATGCACACTTGAGAAGAGAAAGGTATATTCTAATAGATATTTTTAAAATTTGTAATAGTGATACTATTTTTTTTAGCTATT
>JABUQX010021783.1:0-7500 GCA_015478945.1 Trachelipus rathkii
AATAATAGAATACCTAATAATACCAGTTATAAAATAATAATAATAATAATAATAGGTACATAAATAAAAAAACATTTGGTATTATTAGGGAAATTTTTTTGAGTTATAGTTGTCATTTAGTTAATTTCAATTAAATACAAATATTGAATATATTTTTTCTAATCACTTGAATTATTAAAGCAAATACTTATATTAATTAAAGCAAATACTTATATTATAAAATTACTCATTTTACCACAAATTACCCATTTTACCCCAAAACCAATCACCATTAATATTTTACGAACTAAAAGGAATATGTGCAATTATTTACATCAAAACTCTTACTTTTACACTTTTGTATATGGTATTAGTCAGATTTTAATCCAAACTGAAAATTGGCCGAGATACAGACCTTTATATATATATATAAGAGTTTTCTAAAAAATTCATTTTTCGAAATGTTGAAATTTTTTTGAGTTATATTTGTCACTTATTTAATTTAAATTAAATACAATTATTAAATATAATATTTTTTCTAACAAAAAAACCTCAATTGAAGTTCCTAATCACTTCAATTATTAAAAAAACTTATGTTAAAAAATTACCTGTTATACCCCATCATACCCGTTTTCCCCCATTTTACGGTATAGTATATATATATATCATATATATATCATAATATTAATAATATATATAACTATTAATTATATATATATATATAAATATATACTGGCAATCTGTGCCCAGAGGGCTGTCAACCCCATTTTTATGAAAAATCACAGGATATACCCTAAAAAAAAAATGATAATGAAGAATAGGAAAACGAAAATCGTCAGCTACTCTTCTAAGAAAAATAAAGCTACATCCTCTCAAGCTAACTTCAAACTACCGAGAGAGCTTCAATATTGATAGATCCAGGGTAGGTCTCATTTCAAGGTCCCTTAAGTAAATTAATGATAAGTTTTGTTTAGGTATACACAGAGAATATTCTATTAGAAATCTAACAAATTTATCATAACTGACTGGATGCCCTAATACGAGCATCGAGGTCCCACCTAATTTTTTTTTTATACAGAAAGCTCTTATGGGAAACTTTTAAAAAACTTTGGAGAGGCCATAAACTTTTTGTTTCCTAAGAGACTGCTGATTTTCATTTTCATGTATTCTTCATTATTATTTTTTAAAGTATAAATCTGTGATTTTTAATTTTTAACTTTTTTTTTTTTTTATAAAATCCTAGGGATTTTTAACAACTTTGGAGGCTGTAGTTTTTTTTTCCTAACAAAGCGACCAATTTTCGTCTTTACTATTCATTAGTTTTATGTTTTTTAGAGTATAATCCCTCGTGATATTCATTAATAATTGGGGGTGCAACCCCTGGGTAACAATTACCATGCGTAAATCTGTTACCTCTGCATGCCATGTGCGAGGCCCTTTATAGGGAGGTGCGGGGCCCATGGCGTTTGTGCCTGGTGCCTGCTGGAGCCACCACTAAATTATACCGTATATATATATATATATATATATTATATTAGGTTATCTATTTAGTATATATATATATATATAGTATATTTATATATATATATCTAATAGATACTATTTATAATATAATAATATATTAATTTATATATATATATAAATATGTATAGGTCAGCATCCCGAAAAGTTCAGGGCATGTGACTTAGAAACTATAAACACAGACTACACGAAAATAAACAATCATTTTATTATCAGAGACACATTTTTAAACAATATTATAAAAAAATTTTTTAAAAAATAACGCTTTTAAAAAAATTAAAATTGTTAAAAATGTTAACAATTATTACAGTTTTTTTTGCACATTCGAAGATGCTGCTTACTCCGAGTGAGCACGCAAGGGTGCCAAATGTTGATTTTTTTTTAAAACAGACGAATACCCACGGCGTAACAAGATCAATGGATAGCAGTCGGGTTCTTCCGGACTACCGGGGGACGGACGCGGGGGGGACTTTGTTCCCCCCTCTGTCCCTCTGTTGGCTCGAACCCCCCTAAGCGATATAAAAAATATATTTCTCCAAGCGTTAAAACGGTATTGCGAGCCAACTTTTTGCTCTCGAGACTAATGCAGGTTTCTTAAAGGTCAATCAGAGCGTGCACTATTTCAGCGTCTAAGATATTACTAATATTATAAGAAGTTATTAATAAATATAAGAATAAATAATTTTTTTTTAAGTTTCCTCGATGAAAATTACTTCCTGAAATCAAAAATGTATTTATTTTCCTGTAGATGTTATAGTTTTCTAGTTTACATGCCCTGAACTATTCGGGAATAGGGGCGTGATATAATAGTAGTTATATATATATATATATATTATATATTTATATATAATATATATATATAATCTATTATATATATAGTATATATATTATCATATATATAGTATATATTTATATATATATTATATACATAATAAAAGTTTTACTGACCAAGAGATATTAAGTTAGGTATGGCTGTAAGCTGTTACTAATTGCAGAATTTTCTTGGTCATTGCCACAAAAAATTATTTGTGGAAAATGATATTAACCCTATAGACTTGAAGTAGGGGAAAACAAACTAATTGCTTTTAAAATTATGGCATGTATACTATGTAAGTTATTGGCAAGCCCTAGGGTGCTTTGTGGATTTGCATGAGCATGTTTGGTGATTGATTCTATTAGCTTGACATGAGACAATCTTGATAGGCCCAAGTGGCTTTTTACTGTCTGTTTATTTTTATTGTTCTAATGACACAACATTGTAAAACAACTACATAATGAATAAACTTGGGCGAGATAAACAAATCAGTAAAAAATATTTTGGTGGCAGAAATAATGAAACACAACAGTATGCGAGTATAATTGGCCATTAAAGGCCTATTTTTTCAAAAAATATATATTTTTTATTTAATATACTGTATGAAACCACAGTTAACACGTCTGAACGTTGATGATGTGGTAATAGTCTATTTCAACTATTTTTTTACTAAAGACATTTACAAACCAGAAATATGCAATATTAATAGTTTTACATGAACGAAAAGATGGCAGCTCTACGCGCGCACAATACACACTTGTATATAAAGACGAATCATCATGAATCACAATCTTTGATACAAATTAATAAAAACCTCGTTTTGCGGCCTTGTATATTAAATTACCAATTGTTTGGTCCGCAAATCAGATATATCGTACGCGAATACTGAAATAGATTCCATTTCTCTTACAGTTATGTATTATTTAAATTCATCACGACTTGATTAAAGATTAAAATTTAATTTAAAAGTTATAATTTCAATTATTTACGTTTTTTCGAAATAATATCATGACAAATGAAATATATATTTGCTATTTACATTGATTGAATGATACTTTGATTGATCGAATTTTAGTTTACGATTGATTTTTATTTTTCTCTTGTACCATAATATATATATATATCGAAGTTTTAGCACAATCTATTAATATAATTGTGTTACCAAAGGTACGGGACGGGCGCCTATATACTCAAATGCACCCACCTTTTACCTCGTTCCCTGCAACCTGCTTCGCCCTTAGTAGAATATTATAGATATAATAAGGAATACTACTGTTTTTCACACGATATTGGAACATACAATATAACACGAAAGTAGAATTGGCTTGTATGAAACATCAATTTTTTACTGGCCTTTTCTCGGAGGTAGAGGTGTGTTAGATAAATTTTAAGTGCATATATATAATATTACGCCCAGAAAGTGTCTATATGTCTCACTTGAGAGATAAGTTGGGAGAAAACAACAGTATTTCCTTCAAGTTTACTCAAGCGCGTGGGTAACATTTTGCTTAACTTTCCAACAACTGACAGGATCATCATTTGTATCTATCGTTTTTCTTGGTGATAGGTTTCAATCATAATGCATGCGACGAGATTTATACTATATATGGCGATTCTTCACGCCAGGAAAACTTAGTTGATTCATCTAGCCTATTGATCTTACTTTAATAACAGAGCGTGAGAAGTTTACGAGAGTGGTGCGGTTTTTTTTCCTTTTAATGGGAATGGCGGTTAGAGAGAGATATCTAGTTTCGGATTGAAACTTTGTATCAACCTCCAACAAACAAGAGGAGGATTACCTTGTCCAAATATTAGGTTACCAAAATACTTGCCTTTATACGGGGAATCTAAGTAAGCCCTGCAATAGTAATGAAGGCATTAATTTCCAACACAGAACCAAAGCGTGTTTTCTAGCTCTAGTTCAATTACATCTTTCGTTCTTTTATAACGTCATCATTTTACATTCGAAATGGTTCAAAATGTTCTCCTTGCGCTTGCAAGATTATGGTCATTACATCGGAGACAGAACAGCTAGTATGACGGCGCTGATTTTTAGGTTAATCTTTCTTCAAATGGTTTTCCAATAGCTTGAATGCACGTGCGTGATTGAATGTATTTTTCCACATTAGTAAAGAATGTTTAACTTTGGAATAACCAACTGCGTAACAGCAGATGTTCTTTGAGCATTAACATTCTTTCCCATCACATATGAAGGTTACTATTCCAGCGAGTTGGTTTATTTTTGATAACATTCAGATTTAGGCTTCCAAGCCGTAAATGAACTCTTTCAAATCATTTTCATTTTCATTTTCATTTCCAGATTCCATCTTAAGTATTTTTATTATAAATTCTATGCCAGGTTCTCGACAATCACACTATCAGCCGGCGAACATCCGCAGGGCAACGCGCGATGCGGAATTCGTTAATAAAGTGACATGCTCCGCATACGCGAATGATATAACCACGGCCTGCTAATTATATATATATATATATATATCTATATTATTTCATAAAATGTTTAAAAAATTTTATGCATTATGAATTTATTATATATACCATATATTATATTTATAATCATAAATTAGACATATTATATATATATATATATATATATATATATATAATTTGACTAATTGACTCATGTACAATGAGTAAATGAATGTAAAAAATAGTTGCCTAATGAGTATATGACTGTATAATTAGTAAAATGAGTGTATAAATGGAAAGATGACTGTTTAAGGAGTATGTGACTATAATATGATAATGTTTCAATTAATCTATACTCTATAGCTCTTCAGATTAAAACTATTATAAAAAAAAATTTAAAATGATGAAATATATGAAATTAGGAAACTATTTTTTATAAATTTATATACACTTTAATAAAATGTTAAATATTAAATAATATTTTTTAATGTTAATCAAAGGGATACATCCAATAATAAGTGATCATGAAGATTCACAAAAAAATATATATTTATTGTTAGCATGTTTACCATGGTATCTCAAAACACACAATAGTAAATAATGATCCACAAAATTTGCAAACATAGAAAAGTTGTATAGTAAAAAAAAAGATAATTAAATAAATCTAAATAAGAGAATAGGAAATAATTAAAAACACGAAATAATGTGAAAACAAAACGAAAGTTTAGAAATTGGAAATTTAAGGAAATAAAAGTATTATTCAAGCCTAGAAACAGAGTTTAAAGTTGCAAACAAATACTCTACATGCAAAAAGAGATGGCAAAGCCATTTTACTTAATTCTTTTGTATATAAAGAAGCCAGCCTTAATATATATATATATATATATAATATATATATAGCTTAATAATATTATAATACTCTTGAATATAAATAGACTACCTGTACATATAATCGAGCGGAGATAGTAGATGTATAGAGTAAAGATAATACTATAGGATATAGAGATTGAGTATTATTATATATAATTTATTTTTCTGCAGTGTGTAATGATCTGACAGAATGATTTTATAATATTATTTGAAACAATAATTGTAGTAAATATATATATTATAACTATATATATATATATATATATAATATATATATATATAATATATATATATTGAGTACTATAATAATTATATATATATATATATATATAATAATATTATATGATATATATATATATTAAATATTATATATATATATAATATATATATATATATATTATATTATATAATATATCGTTAAAATAATATATATATATATATATAACAATATATAATAAATATATATTTTTATATTATATATATATTATATATATATATATAATATATATATATATATATATTTATAGTATATTTTTCTATATATTTTTTATATATTCTCAAAAATATTACCTAAACGGGCGATTCTTATCTTTTCTTTTATATGAATGAAAAAAAGCTTCGCCTTAGAAATTTTTATTTTTCAAATAAACATTAAATTTTTTATCATAATGAAATTGTTGTTAAATAATTTATTTGTTTTTTATTTTTTGGGTATATATTTAGCTGCAATCATATCAATACATAAACTGTTTTTTATCCAATTTTCCCTATGTTATTTATGCCTATTATTTTGCTTTATATATATGTGTAGTTGACTCCATTGCCACTTCATCTGGCCTGCAGCTTATATATATATATATATATATATATATATATATATATATATATATAAAAAAAATATATATATAATATATATATATATTATATTATCTATTTATATTATATATATACTATATTAATAATAAAAAAATTTATATCACTTTATTGGTTGATTTAAGCTCTTAGTATCAATCAAACACTTTGGTATTATAACAAGCTACTATATAAATAAAGCCTGGTAGAAAAGTATATGTTTTAGTCACTGACGGGTGAAGCGGCAATGACGTCATTTCTACCTATTTCGCTACTAATGTTAATTTAATACTATTAGATTCTACTAATTTCCAATTACTATTTGGGATGGATTAAGAAGAAATATATTAAACAAAGAAAGAAAAGAGAGTTAAAAAAAAATTCTTAAACTATTACAGACGTAACTTAAAAATAAAATTACAATTAACATTTATTCCCACCAGTTCCAGTTATAATTATGAATGAATTCGTAATTATAATCAGGATGCTTTGAATTGTAAGTTAAAATTCTAGAAATTATAATTAGATTTCTATGAATTGTAATTAAAATTCTAGAAATTATAATCAGGATGCTATGAATCGTAATTAAAATTCTAGAAATTATAATCAGGATGCTATGAATCGTAATTAAAATTCTAGAAATTATAATCAGGATGCTATGAATCGTAATTAAAATTCTAGAAATTATAATCAGGATGCTATGAATTGTAATTAAAATTCTAGAAATTATAATCAGGATGCTATGAATTGTAATTAAAATTCTAGAAATTATAATCAGGATGCTATGAATCGTAATTAAAATTCTAGAAATTATAATCAGGATGCTATGAATCGTAATTAAAATTCTAGAAATTATAATCAGGATGCTATGAATCGTAATTAAAATTCTAGAAATTATAATCAGGATGCTATGAATTGTAATTAAAATTCTAGAAATTATAATCAGGATGCTATGAATTGTAATTAAAATTCTAGAAATTATAATCAGGATGCTATGAATCGTAATTAAAATTCTAGAAATTATAATCAGGATGCTA